>JAATLQ010031015.1:178321-188385 GCA_013421005.1 Heliconius erato x Heliconius himera | reverse complement strand
GAGAATTGCGCGAAATTCGGTTTCGCGATTGGATCTACTAATTGTCTCATATTTGTAATTATAAATATAAATTAAGTTAAATGTGTGGCAAAAAGCTAGCGTTGCATCCCGGTGCGTGGGCCTATCGGGGAAAGGGGCGAATAGAGATGCGATTGATAAGTATTAGGTACCAACGGCAACGAGCGGCGAGAAACTTACAAGGTTTGCGAACGCGGGCCGGTCACGCGATACGTCGCTGCCGCTGTGATGGACGGGGCCTCGTTTTACAAAGTGAAACAGTTAAAATTAATTTCAGTTGGCCAAGAGAATATAGATATCCATAATCAAGAAACACAAACACTCAATGCTCATTTATAATGAAAATTGGCGGCGTTTTACCAAGTGTGAAGTGAAGTGATAAAATGCAAAAAAAAATTATATAAATTATTCAAAAGCAACACTTTCATTCAATAAAGCCTTAAGAAACGCTATCTGACATGACCTAGGGTTTTTTTTATCCGTCACGGGCATTGAATACCGCCGTCAAAGTTATCTATTAGCGATATCAGAGCTACGAGTATGTATGGGCTTTGTGTATATAATTTTCTCATAATTAGGAGAGCAGTATGAGGGAATGGAGTAACATGCGAATTCATTAGAGTACGAGTGTACGGAGGAACGTCGCAGGGGCGCGAGGCAGACGATGCAATCGCTCAAACGTATGGACAACCAAATAATTTATTGACTATTAGCTGGTGAAATTATGTAGCGTTTCTGATGGTTGTGTTTTCTTTGGAGTTATTTTTGTTGATATATTTTACTAATAGAGACTAGAGATTTTGGTTTTATATAAGGTAGATGTACATTTAGTAATATGACTTTTATATAAATGTTATAGTAATAGGTATATAACGATCCTTACATTTATTGCTATTGAAGATTTTTTTTGTAATAATAAAATATTTTATGTAATTATTATTTTTATTTAAATTGTCTGACATTATATATTAAAATATCAATTACTATCATCAAAGTCTTTCTATAAAGAGCCTTGGGCGAAATGCGAGGGAAATTTAGTGTTAAAACACTGCACTCCCCTTTTCGAATGAGTTCTGGAGGCACTGAGTGCAGAGCAAAGAAATGGAAATGTTAAATATTAAATTTTCCTTGATTAGGACTTTTTTTATAATACATAAAACATATATATACATTTATTTTAATATTATACTAATTTCCTTACGATATTTTAAATAACGTGCACTTTTTTTGCGTACAGTACGCATATGAAACAAAAACGTTGGCAGGTTTCGATGCTATCACGCGCACACGTAGCTATGTTCATGATTAATTAAAAACAATAAATATAATTAAATGTATAATACATTGTCATTCTCTCGTGTCGTCTATGTCTTAATAAATAGCTATCATTAGTTCTTAATTTATATTAAGAGTGAACGGTTATAAAATATACTAGGGACCTATTTTCAATAAAAGTAAATTGAATTTTTTTTTTATTCAATTTACTTTTAATTTTTGCTTTTCAATGGTTGCTTTAAAGTTATTCTGAAGTAAGATTTTCAATTTTTGTTTCTGTAGTCTGCATTCTGCTCTCTCCGCCTCTGTTGTGGAAAGAATAGTTTTTAAGCAATCTAAATAATATAAGCTTATATTAGACAAGTCCTTTTATATATATAGATATTCGTTGCCTACGACAGACGATGCAATCATATACCTATAACATTTTTTTAGCTTAAGACACTCCGTTCTCCATTAAGACATTTCTATTCCTCGAATTCTGCCGAAATCTTAAGGCATTGAGTGTTGAGTGGCGGAACTCAACGCCGCGCTTAACCTCGACACCAGAGCGAAGAAATGGAAATATAAATTTAAGTAAATATTTCATCTCCTCGAGTGGGGATCGAACCCACAACCAGTCGGTTTTGCTTTTCCCCGTTACTAGAGCGAGGAAATAGAAATATTAAATATTTCATTGGGAAAAGGGGGAATGAATTTGTAGGAAAATGGGATTGAATTACAGTCATGTTACACACGCCCCTGCGCCACGAGGGCCTCTATTACTACTAGAAATATTTTCATTTTTTTTTGTTACTTTACTAATAATCATTATCGAATAATCTCATTTGCGACTATAAAATAATTACACAAATATATAATAATAGTAACAGACATAAGTAAGTACCTATTACACGAACCTAAACAGCTGTTGTCACCCCTTTTTTCCATTAAATAATATAGCATTAATTTATGTAAGTTAACAATGTGTTGCCATTTTTTTAAATAATTTTAAAATTATGTATATTCTATTAATGAATACGCGTTAACAAACACGTAACTGCCCTATTTTCATATGAAATTATAAAAGCAATTAGAGTTTTAAGACAGGCAGCTGAATAAGTTTTATGGTACGCAGGTACAACTTTTATTACACATTTAAGTTTTAGTAGGCGCTTTTAAAACAGCTTTAAATCTTAAATGATGTTTTAAAACTTTTTAAATATATATTTTTTATATAACTTATTTCTAAAGTAAGTTAGTTAGTATAAAAAGAAAGCGCTGGATTTAAGTAAAATTTAATCGAAAACTTAGCTCTACTCTTTTTGGATAGGAGAAAGAAATTAAATTTTTAACCTAGTTTTATAAGGGGGAGTGGATAACCACTATAAATTGATAAGAATTTGACTGTATTTTTTTTTATATGGAATATTTGATTAATGTTTGATTTGATTCGATAGTTGTAATTATTTCAGTTAAGTTGGAGAACAAAGAATAATTTTGTCGGAAATTGGGCCATATAACATACAGATATATTTGTATGGTATTTGAAAAAATTACTAGTTTGCGTAGACAAAATTTGTTGTCCCCAGCAGTTGTCAATGTTATCAGAAAAAAATCATGAAAGCGGAATCGGATGAAGCGGATCTGGACGAGAAAGCAGCTGAGATGATGGAGAGGATGTCACCAGCAGTGTAGCCGATATCTAAGAGACGTGATATCCAGCAGTAGCTCCAATAATGAAGAAGTTATATAGAACGTCTGAATGACGGCCGTTCTCACCTGAGGACTCAGATGCATTCTGTATGTTTTGTGATATGAGTTATTCTAGCTAGACTTGGAGAAGAGTGGGTTTAGTGACACATCTGTAACTTATGAACTCACTGACTGTGCGAACGAGATAAATCTGAGATATTTTGTCATTAACTTCAATACATTTAATTTGGCTTAAAGGGTGCTATATTACCCTCAATATGTAGAGAGAGTTGAGATCTCTCAAATCGTTAAATTTGTGTGAATTCAGAATTCATATCTTTTAACATTCTGTCACATTTTTTTTATTTTATTGTAAAACATATATAGATAAATAAATATCAAAACCGGTGATGTATTATTTAGATTTGTATTCCTTTTAGTTTTGACATTCTGGACCATAAAAACAAAATGGAGGCCACATTACCACCTTCTCCCTGTAATATTTTACCTAAATTCATATACATTCTATGCAAGATTATAATTTATTGCGTCTAATTTAAACTTTATATCATGCCAGAATTATATGTAAAGTACATGGAAATAAAGTAAAAGTTATTGAATTTTTTTTTCACTAATTTTTTTATCTATATTTGCTATTTAATTATGAAGCCTTTATTAATAAAAATGTCATAATTAGATATAATGTTTAACAATTCCCGTAAATGTTATGGAAATTGTTAGGCACGTTAGTGGAAATAAAAAAAAATTGACATGACGAGTTCAAAAGTTCAAGAATGCACAAAACTTAGTTTTATTTTTTACTTTGTAGAGATACAAATGAAAAGATATAGTGCACATCTTATAGTTTTATGATGTATATTTAATTATCCTGACGTGATTGTAAATATGATGGTTGCAAGTTCTATTTCCTACTCGGAGAAATTTACTATTTTAGTATTCTCATTAGAGGAAACAGCACGGAATAGAGTTCTACCACTCAAAACACAATGACTAGAAAAAGAGGGCGGAGAGTGGAGAACAAAATGTCTTAACACTAAGTTCTCTATACCTACCCTGCTATATGCGGGATACAGCGTGAAGCTGAAAAAATGGTATATTTTAAAAAATTACACCAAAAACATATTCCGTTATTAATATAATCATTTTCATAATATTAACATATCGTTACATTAACACAACCTCATCGCAATAGATTGACAGTCACGCATTATATTATTTAAAACCCATTTTTTATGCAAATAAATAAAAATTGGGTTTTAAATTAAATAAATGGGCCATTTAGAGTCAACACGTGGTTGTAAAGAGCAGGTTGTTGATCTTCAAATTGTCCTAAACCACAAAATTGGTTGTTCGCATTGCGTGCACGGCGCAACACTCCTGCGGTTTTGTGTTTGTAATAAGAAATACTATGCGTTTCGACTATTATTGATAAAAGTTATAGCCTTTTAATTCTGATAATTTTCGATTAAAATGCTGTATATTTTTTTGCACTTAAATATATGCAGGATACAGCTTGCAGCTGATTTTGTTTTCTTTTTTTTATTTTATTATTTATCAAGTTTTATGTGTAGCTAGTTGTGGCGCAAGGGCTCAAATGTGTGATTATGAACGCGACAGTTTGTGGGTTCGGTTCCTACTTGAGGAAATAAAATACCTTTATTAAATATTCGAACGAAAGCGTTGAGTTCCGTCTTTCAACACGCAATGACTCCAGAATTCGACGTAAAATAGGGAACAGAATAGGGAACACACTAGGTTCCCTCTGCCTACACTGGTGAGTGCAGGTTACAGCGTGAAACATTAAAAAAAATGTAAGATCAGCGTCGTGCGGGAAAATAAGGTCTTTCTTTGTGTTTCTTTTCCTTTTTCAACATTCTTCCTTTAGAACAGGGGTTCCCAACCTTTTCTTGATCAAGGACCACTTTCATGTCATTCTTGGTAGCAAGGACCACTATGCATGTAGGTATAATAAAAATTAACTGTGATAATTAAACAGAAACTTCGCCTCACCATCTCCATTAATAAAATTAAAATCGTTCGCGGACCATAATTAGGCTTCCGCGGACCACCAGTGGTCCGCGGACCACTGGTTGGGAACCACTGCTTTAGAAGATATACATATAGGCACGTGAAACTATTTTCATAATTTTTTTTGAGCTAATCGGTAAGAAATTTATCAACTATTTGCATTTTATATATTTACATTTTTTTTCATATTCCTGTAATAATAAACTGCTTGAATCCATGTACAATGCAAAATAAAGAAAATCTTGTTTATTTAAATATTTTAAGAGAAAACATATTTATATCTGATATTAATACGTCTATCTTATTTTTTTCTTATTTGCGTTTATATTTTATTCCCTAATACGGAATAAGTATAGTAAATTTTAATTCTTTAATATTATATTTTACCATAGCTCTCGACTGTCACGTTATATCTTTAGGTACTATTCTATAACAGCTAACTCTGGTGGAGCAGTTGCAAACTTTATTGTAGTCGAAGTTGCTACGTAAGTTGCCCAACAATAAATCAGAAACCGTCAGAAGATGTGCCATTGTTAGTTGCAGTTCTATGAACATGGTATCCGCAGATTTACTTACTGCTGTACTGTTCTATCAGTGATAAAATTAAATTGTTATATACGAGTACAATGGATTCTAATAGAAATCGAGTCAGCTTCCCGCTGTATCCCGCACACAGAAAAGTAGGCGGAGGGAACCTAGGTAGTTATCGTTCACTCCGGTCACCAATTGCCGCCGAACTCGGGAGGCGGAACTCAATGTCGCACTTTGCCTCCACATCAAAGCGAAGAAATGAGACATTTAAATAAATATATCACTTTTCCAGTATTTGCGCCACAACAGGCCTCAGGCTCTCTGGATTCTAATAGATTTTTTTATATTTTTTTTTTGTGGAACTTAAATCTGTACGTCGACAATTAATTAAATAAAAATATGTATATAATCTATCATTTAACAAACATGTTTTTTATGATGGACTGTAATCCATATATTACTCAAATGATGAGATACATTGGGTGTTGGAGAATTTAAGATTGTTTATTAAAAAAATATTATGGTATTATAAGAAAAATATATATTATTTATATTAATACTTATCACACTGATACCTGAGGCTGCGATGGCACAGGGTGACAAGTTTGTGACTATAAAATACTCGGTTGTGGGTTCGATTCCTAATCGACGAAATGAAATATTTTATATTTTCATTTCATCGATCGATAACTAGGGAAAACGTGGCAGTGAGTTCCACCACTCAACAAAAAAAATGTCTCAAAAATTTATCGGAAAGTAGGGAACGGAAATGTCTTAATGTCGAACATACATATTTTATTTGTTATCATTTAGTAATAAATAAAACATTATTGAAGAAATAATTCAAGAATTTGTAATAAAAATTGTAATAAGCAATAATCGTTATCACAAACAATGTCATCCATTTTATTTCAATATAAATTGTAGTTTAACTGAAACAAAAAGTTAAAATAGCAAACTTAATTGTGCATTTAAGTCATTCACATACCGGCTTCATTTTTTAACGTTTCTTAAAGGAAATAAATAAAATTCTGCAAGACCAATTAACTATTTTGATAACATAGTAAATTTAAAGGGGCCACTCGTGGCGCAGGGGCATAAAGTGTGACTGTAAAATCGACTGGTTGTGAATTCGATTCCCACTCGAGGAAATAAAATACTTATTTAAATTTATATTTTTATTTCTTCGTTCTGGTGTCTAAGCAAAGCGCGGCGTTGAGTTCCGCCATTTAACACGCAATGTCTCCGGCGGAATGTGTGGAACGGAGTGTCTTAACACTAGGTTATCTCTGTCTACTGTGCTATCTGCGGGATACACTATGAAGTTGATTGTTAGTAAGTTTAAATTATATAATATATACATCTATACCTGTGCAATGTATTAAGAATGTGTAAAAATTTAGAAACAACAAGTTTTCGTATACACGTGTATCTGATGTGAATACGGTTCCTCCTTCTAAAACATCTAGTGACGTGTTTCTACATTTTTATGGTCATGGTAGAAGTACTATATACAAAACAATGTGAGTTTGCAGAAAAACATATTGCTTTGTTTATAATCGATAAATAAGTGTGCGTGAGTTGAATTTCTATATAAGAATTCGCTACCCCTTTACACCATTACTAGAACATGTTGTGACATATGTGTATTTTAGATACAGTACATTTAAAAAAGTCACTTATTTGTTTAACAACTTCCTATAGTCTAAATTTCTATAGTCCAAACATGAACAATTGAAAAAAAAAATAATAGCAAATAATCAAAAAACTTTTAAAAAATATATAGGTACTTAGGTACTGATAATATAAGATTATCGATGACCACGACCAAAATTAATGATTTATAGCTGGTATTCCATAGTTAATATTCTCATTAAACATACAGCCTACTGTTGGGGACAGCTGAGCCAGTAGTACTTTTAATGCACACCATTCATTATCGGAGAGATCCCGATCTCTGCGCTCTGATGACGAAACACGCGACAAATATGATGCATTGGACGATGGCCGATACCCGGACTCTATACGAAAAGTGAAACGTATATACATTCTACATTACACGGACGACCAAACAAACCTCTATGGACGTAGAAATAGGGGCGCAAAATTTTGGGCGCACCGATACCCGGTGTACGGCGTAACTTTGTCGGCGTTTATCGCAATTATTAGTGCAGGAGAATCAATGAGACCTCATTTGGTGGATTACCTGCCTACTCATGAAATGAGTGATCGCGCCTCTCGTGTTGAGATACTGATGCAAATTTTGCTTAAAATAATGGAAATGGACGTATTGTATACGGACGGGCGGGAACCAATCTGTAAATGGGAGTATATTCGTTAGATTGCAGTTTTATCTTTTCCGATCGTTGCGTTGGTTTCTAACTGTTCGCTATTACCACTAAAATAGTAATACGCCTATTTGAATCGTTGTGGAAGGCTCCATGAGCTATTTTAATTATTTACCCAAAGCATAATTTACTTATAATAGGTATTTGATAGGTTCGAGATAGGAGACTCTACAAATTTTTATTATATTTCAGATTGGCATGCTATTTTAATATTTAAATATATTATAATAAAATGAATACTTAAATATATAGATTTAATAGCATTATATTTTTAAGCATTTCTCCAAATGACATAGACATATCAAAACAAGTTCTGATATTGCATCACGTCACAACCCGTCCTCAGCTAGTTTAGTAATTTCATTAGTTGGTCTATTCATGGATATATCTATGTGAGTAGCAAGTTTAAGAGGAAACGAGACCACACGTAGGGTAGGGTAGGGTAGGGTAATTAAAATCGTAGGCAAGTGACGTATTCTAATCGGTCAGTGGCACTGTACCGATGGTCTGATAAGGCGTGTCACAGGGTATAAGCGAGCGGTTGTGGCCCGCACACGGCGCTCGCGCTTTGCATAACAAAAGAGCGCAATTTGGAGGAAAAATGGGCGCAATCTCGAATCATCTCGGGCTCGGCCGCGCTCGGCTATCGGACGCTCTCGCGCTTACTAATCAGCCTCTGACTGTCGCTGTGGAGTGGGCTCTACGGGAGGAGGAACTGTATGGATGTTTACTAATGTTTGTTAAATAGTTAGAAGCAAGTGTGGAGAAGTGAGGATGTATGAGGGTTTAAAAGAAAGAAAGAATTCGCAAGAATAAGTATTTAGTAGGTGCTTCTAAATACGTAGTTCAATTTGACTTTACGCTTAATTTTTTTTTCACAGATGAATGATAAATAGTTAATAATAACAAAAAAATATAATATATTATTAAAAATACCTCTACAAGTTATTGCTGACTACAAAATAATAAAATATTTTATTTCAAAGACATGAAAACGTTTTCTTATAAAAATGATATTTAACATTTTCTTAATGTCAAATATTATGTCTGTTTCAGATAGGCGGATAGGGATCTCCGTAGCTATTTGTGACCGGCCGCGGCCGCACGACTCGCGTTTCACCTAATGAATATTTTAAAAGATGAATGTCGAAACATTAAATGTCAGAACTAGATTTTAATGAAACCCCGGAACTAAACAGCGCGGTGACTCACTGGACTTGTTTGTATTGGTAGGTAGGTATTAGTGGTTCTAGTTCTAGGTAGTTGTATACAGAAGCTGTTATAGAGTTGTTGTAGAGTAAGGTCACGTCTTAATTGAATAATATTATGAGATAATATTTAGCAATTCCTTTAGAAAATCAGTAATAAATGGATATGTAATTTTATTAATCAAACTATACATTACTTAAAAGAGTAGATACTTTACATTGTCAAATGTCACTATATCCTTTATAGTGTTAGTTGTAAGGAGACTATTAAAACGTAATTACATTTAAATACAATGGAGTAGAGTGATAGTTAAAAAGATATTAAGTTAAGAACTCGGAGAATAAATTAAAATAAACGTCTAAATTGCTTATTGTTAGAGTAAAATATGAAGGTAGCGAGCGGCGCCGTGTTAAATATCTAATGTTAATTAACAATAGGGAGATAATTTCGCATATAGCGGCTTCCTGCAGCGCCCGGAGTTGCGACACGCGGTTTGCACAACGGTCTTTAGTTTTTAGTGAGCATACTTTACATGCGACCCTCCGAACAATGAGAGACTGGTTAATATCTGGGAAGTACGGGAGTGGATCGTCGCTACGAACCGGCACACACAATAAACAATACGCAACGGAGCCGAGGCAAAAACAAACTATAGAAACGTCCCACAACAAGAAGAATAGGAAAATTGCTTTTGTTTAAAAAAAATCTATTTGTTCGTTCCTCGAGATGAGCGCGAGCGGTGCGTCTGCGTCGGGCCAATGGCGCGCCGCCCGTACCCCGCCCCCGGCGCGCCGGCCAATGGGCGCGCGGCACTGACGCAAGAGCAGTTTCCTTTTTTAAAAGTTTCGCCCTCGACTTCCATCCGATTTCCCGCCTCGACTTAAGTTATGGACGATGGGGAAAAAAATCATTGATTTATTTATTAAGACACCAGTTTTTATGAAGTTTAAATTATGATGT
>JAATLQ010031015.1:165323-178311 GCA_013421005.1 Heliconius erato x Heliconius himera | reverse complement strand
TCGAGATGAGCGCGAGCGGTGCGTCTGCGTCGGGCCAATGGCGCGCCGCCCGTACCCCGCCCCCGGCGCGCCGGCCAATGGGCGCGCGGCACTGACGCAAGAGCAGTTTCCTTTTTTAAAAGTTTCGCCCTCGACTTCCATCCGATTTCCCGCCTCGACTTAAGTTATGGACGATGGGGAAAAAAATCATTGATTTATTTATTAAGACACCAGTTTTTATGAAGTTTAAATTATGATGTCGATTGGCGGTGGAGTACTTGCAGTTTTTACGGGCGACGAGATTCGGTGCTGGATGTATTAAAATTTCAAATATACTTTGGCAAGACGTGCTCGTGTTATCACTATGTATTATCGGTACGAGGAGGGCTCCGAGCCTCGTTATCAGTAAGCAATTGACCACTTTCTTAGTACATTCCCACGTTACGCCGAGCGGTCATCGCCAGTCTGCGCACACGCCGCGCCACCGCCGCGTCCTTCAGCTGCGCGCTGAATGCAATCAACGCATTCATTTATAATGGATAACACTTGAGAATAATTAAATGTACTTAACTACTTAATACTACTTACTTAACTGTCAGTTAATTGCATATTTTCACGCTATAATTTATATTAATCTGTTGTGGTAGCCAATATCGTAATAGCAAGTAAACAATAGAGTAATCTCACTAAGTCATAACTTTTCCCGGTTAAAACATGGTAATTATTACTCGAAAAAGAAAAATATATATACTATAGCAATACATTTTTAAGGCCACCGCGAAATGGAACAGCGTATTTTCGTAAACGTGGTGGTTGTGGGTTCGATCCCACGAATCCCATCCCAATTCCATACTTCAGGTGTGACTTACTTTTATTTGCTCACTCTCGTTACGTTAAGTACAGCGTTACATTTGTGACGAATTTAAACAGAAAACGGAGAACGCAGTGGTCTTCAATAGATGTTACTGCGTTCTATAGAGATAGAGAGTAAGACTACCAAAACATCCTATGCATATTTCACCCAATATCATACTTACAATACTTCTCATAAAACTCATACATATTATCCTAAATTTATAATAAAATGATGTCAATTAAAGTAATAAGTTAAAATAAGTAAAAGTAAAGCATTTATCTGAAGCTTTTACTTTTTTTTTTGCTTTAGCTTAGCTTTAGCTTTTGCTTTTGCTTTTCGGTTAATATTAACTAAAATAAATAAATAAATAAATCAGCTTCACGCTGTATCCCGCACACTACAGGGTAAGCAGAGGGAACCTAGTGTTAAGACACTCGTTCCCCACTTTCTGCTGAATTCTGGAGGCATTGCGTGTTGAGTAGCAGCACTCAACGCCGCGCTTGTCCTCGACACCAGAGCGAAGAAATGTAAATATAAATTTAAGTAAATATTTCATTTCCTCGAGTGGGGATCGAACCAACAACCAGTCGGTTTTACAGTCACAGTTTGTGCTCCTGCGCTACGACTGGCCTCAAAGCCAAACAATCAAACCTCACACTAAGGTTAAATAATAATGGTTAGTGTAGTATAGGAGGTACATTGCAAGACTTTTTGAAATTGTAAATTAGTGTAGGTAATACGAGTAGGTAATTAAAATGCGAGCAGCGTGACATTCAAACGACACGTACCTACGTCTACTAACTAGTCGACGATTATTTCTTTTCTAATTAAAGTTTATATTTGTACTTAGATATATGTAAATACTAAACGAGGTTTTGAGTTTTTTTTATTGTAGTACAAAAAAATTTGGACTAAGTTCAAATTAAAAGAACGCCGATAAAAGGTAGTTTTAAAATTGAATTGAATGTTATATGTAATATATTTAAAAATTAAAGAAAATTGGGAACTGCTACACATTTTAATAGTAAACTAAAGTTAATGTTGAATAATATAGACCTATATATTTTCATAAAAAATTGTTTTAAGATTAATAACCACCACGTCAACCACATTGTGGTGTTAAACTTTAATGTTATCTATAACCACTAATAATATATTTATTCCTATAGGTAACATTTGTATTTCCCATTTTTTAAATCTAATTTGTGGTGTAAAAGCTTTCTCAACTACTTTATCGAAATTGGAATGATTTCTGAACTGCAATGGTTTTGTGTTTATTAATTCTAACTCAAGGAAATATTGATATGTAATATAGATTTCATTTCACTAGTTTTTATAAGGAAAAATGTGACGACGATTCGCTAATATTTGTTAAGCTGCTGATAAAAAAGCAGCAGCACATCTATCGAGATTTATTAAATCATAAAAAAACTTAAGGGCGTTCGTTCGGCGTTCAATTATTGAAAAAAATGAGATCATAATTTTTTTTTATAGTAAAATATTATAATTTAATATCACAATAATTACAATTTGAGCTAGTCGCGGCTCAGGGGCACAAAGTGTGACTGTAAACGCCTGGTTATTGGTTCGATCCCTACTCGAGGAAATTAAATATTTATTTAAATTCATATTTATATTTGTTTGCTCTGGTGTAGAGTAGAGCCACACGAAAAGTGAGTAACAGAGTGTCTTAACACTAGTATTGTTCCCTCTGCATACCCCGCTGAGTGCGGGATGCCACGCGAAGCTGATTTTAATAATTACAATTTGCTGTATTATATTGTATCTATTTAGTCAAAATGAAACTTATTTAATGAATTTATAAGAATAATTTCTATTACAATACATAATCTACCTAAATATTTAGCTTTGAGATTTAAATAAGATGTTGCATTTTTATTCAAGATAAAATCGATATGCATGAGAAGTTCCTAAATTATAGTTTATTTTTATGTGCAAAAAAAACTTTTTTAGTAGGTAATGATGAAATTATATTTTTATATAATTTCATCATTACCAAAGCATTTTTTTTTTCATTTATATGATTCTCCCATAAGTTTCTCCTAGACAGCCGTAGAAGACTATTGGCCCATATTTAGACGAAAGATTCCGCGACTTGTTGAGCTCAGGAATGCCAATATCGACAGCTTCCTTCCACTCATATAGGAAAGAGCATGATCGAATAAGAGAGTTAATAATTATTATTATTTATATAAAATTAGTTTAATAAAAAGGTCCCGCTGAGTTTCTTACGGCTTTCTGCCGGTTCTATCTTATTTGGCGTTAAGAAAATGTAGCATATAACTTCTTATTTTAATTAAGTTTTTTTGACTTTGACTTTGAAATGAGACCAATAGAGACAAGAACTGTGAAGACTAGACTTGAGTGTTCTATTGGATAGTCGATCGGGCAAATTAAGCTTAACGTGCTTCATGTGTTTTATAAAAAACATCTACAAAATTGTATTTTCCCTCCAGCGCGACGCAAAGGAGGGTAATGTGTTTGTCAGTCTATGTTCGTCTCGTCTCGATTCGTCATGACGTTGCGAGTGTCATTTAAGGTATGAAAACATTCATAATTGACCAGAAGCTTTATTGTCAAATAGAAAACAAAATTAAAAAAAATAAATTAGTTTATTTTTTGTCATATATCTTTATATAATACTATAATTTAAATGGTATACCTACGCGTTCAATGCTATTTTTATTTTATTGACTGTATTTTTGCTTATATTTAATTTAAGTATTTTTATTTAAATTTGGGTCCTTGTCTATTAATAGTATTTTTTACGGTGATTACGTAAAATAAATAACAAGAAATTATTTAATAAGTATGTATATAAAATTTAATATAACAAAATAACAATATGAATAAAATGGATATCATAAAGATTTTATATGTGTATAAGTTTGCTTTTAACACTTTTCACTAAATAGCAAGTATAATTGCATTAATTAAGTTAATATCGTATAATGATATTTTTTACATCTACTATTAATGACCATATCTATGTACTTTTTCTAGGAAACCACCAATTAACATTATCTTGGCTTAAACACCCTTTTTATTCAAATTGGTAATAAAATTTTGCAGTGTACTAATTAATAAATATGAATAGGTAGGTAGGTAAATACTACCTAGTACAGAATTATGGTGATATAACAGAAAAAAATGTTCTTCTTATTATTTATCTTTGAATGTAATGAATATAACATCTTCAATTCAAATTTTAAAAACTATGATACATTTTAAAAAATTCTTGTATAGGTATATATAATAAACAGAAGTTTCTATAAATATACCTCTAAATTAAACATGGAAATAAAATAAACACAAATCACTCTAGTAAATAAGAAATCAATTTAAAAAAAAACAATGCATCTATCATAAATCGTTGTTTGTCCAAAAGCACATATCATTTGCCTAATTAGATTGGGCGTTAAATCGCCAAACAACCATTTATAATCTGTGCGTTTAAAAATAATGTCGAATAAAAAACTCGTCAAAGATATTGTCAGGAGATACGGCGAGTCTGTTCGCGGGCTTCGTTCGGAAAAAACTGGAAAAAAAGAGAAAAAAAAAAACACTCTCGAGGCGATCCGTGACTCCTATTTTTTTGTTTTATTATTTTTAATTCATATTATCGTACGGCTATCCCCTTTAATTTTGTTTTTAAGTATGGCCCTCGGTATGCTGGCAGCTATATTGGATATTCAGAATTCCGTGGCGTATCGTCCTGGGCAATTTGGTTTTATGTAAATGGGGGCCAGGGCCAGTGCAGGTGCATTATAATCACTGTGACAGATGTAAATCGAATCTAGCCGTATAGTAAATAAATGAAGTACAGTTTGTTAATTAAGTTGTGACATTTAAACGATCAGTTTAAATCCCAGCAAGGCAAAGCAACGTTTTTATATGTATTCCACGAATCAAACTTCTTGATATTCAATTAGATGCTTGAACGTGGAATCTAGTCATTTGCTATACTGTTTTTATAGTTTTTTATGTAAATATCTTTCTTTCTAATTAATTACTGTACCTATACCTGTACCTGTTTAGGAATTATACAACAACGAATCCTTGATTAACCAAAAAATTATACTAATGTTCACTGAATAATAGTGCTATAAAAAGTTTGTTATTTGCTTGAAAAGTCAATATTTACAGTAACTTTTTTATTACACACTCAACTCCAATAGAAGAAACAGTAAAACTTTGAAATGTAGCTTTATAAGATTTTAAATCTCATTATTTTATAATACAACGAATCTATAAAATATGGGCATAAATTTAAATATTAAACACACTATAATATTTATTTACAATTAAAATAAACTTAGCTTTTTTAAATAAAAACAGAAAAGATAAATATAAATGTCTTTATTTTTGTAACACTAAATCCTACTAGTTTAGTTTTTGCTTTTTTTTATAAAAGGTTTGATTAAAGAATTAGCCGAATGTTTATATTCAATTTTATGTACAGATTGGAACAAACTTTACATGGTAAATTATTATTTAGTAATTTTGCATAACTAAGAAATTACAGATAGTTAACGTAATGAACTAAAAAAAGTATATAAAATTTTATATATCTTCTAAAAAGGTCAATATTTTTCCTTCAATGTTTAAAAAACATGTTTCTCATTTAATTAATTAATAAAATATAATAAGTATACAAAAGCTAAAATTAAACAAAAATTTATGTTTATATTGCCCAGGCTACTGACGCTCTTATTTATTTGAATCAAAAATTTTGAAACACCTATTATATATATTAACAAAACGTATCGAATCGAGGAAAGCGAATTGGCTGTCGATCGATAATCGATTTGAACGTTAAGACAAATAGATGTCTTGAAATATAGTATGATTTATCATAGGCTGTATCCGAGGAAATCTCGAATATTATCAACTCCGCCCACCGTGGGCAAGTGAGGGCGGCGCGGCGGAGTTTTTGCTCGATCTTATTGCATTTTGAATTATGAAGTGGGAATATTATACCGTGTTTGCGAATACGAATACGTGAGCTTGAGATGTGAATTATGTTTTGCTTATTTACTATACATGTTTGTATGTAATATTGGCGAGAGATTTATATATTGGATCGATCGTAAAATAATTATTTATTTAGAATAGTGAGAATTTAGTGAAACGACACTATATCTAATTTTAGATTATTCTAGACTTAGCGTAGTGTCACAATGAGACGGACTCCTTTACGGCACTATAACAAAACAAATTTATTCTTTTTCTTTAATATTAATATTGCAATAAGGCTTATCGGACGACAATAATAGTTGTCAAAATCAAATGGCTGGCGATAAAATTTCTGTGCATGTGCGTGTTCCTACTAATTCTGTACTAAATATTTTTTTAAATAATATTTCCATGTTATTGGTACCTATATAAAAAATATTTTCAAACTATTAGAGATTAATTTCGTCCTCTGAGTTTGTTTGAGTGTCTGAGCGTTTCTGATTTTGGCAGATAAATTTTATTATTTATTATTGTAATAATATTGATAGTGCAAGCTTAAGACCATAGAACTGACGAATCCTATTCTTAAAATATAAAAAATTCTGAAAACTAAATAAAGAACCAAACATAGTAATATCTAAAATAACATAATGCTACAACAAAAAGCCCAATAGTACATACTTATAAAATAACAAAGAAAGCGATATAAAACAATATTAGTACAACGTTAACAAGAGTATATGAAGGAACAATATTTTGCATTAATAAGGTCTACACTGTACCTACATGGCCGTCGGCGAGATGGCACGATACGACTTTTCGATCGGGACTCGTTGAAAATGAAATTATTGGGGAACCCTTCGTGCCCGATGCATCTGCTAATATTGGAAACGATTCGAGAAAGAGGTACGTTGAAGATTTATCTCAAGATAGTTGTTAAAGCTCGACGAATATTACAATTTGCGAACAAACTTTCTTATATTCTATGTTTTTTTTTATTGTAAATGGCTGAAATTCAAATTTGATTCAAAAATTATGATGCCAGTCGTGGCGCAGGGGCACAAAGTGTGATTGTAAAACCGACTGGTTGTGGGTTCGATGCCCACTCGAGGAGATGAAATATCTACTTAAATTTATATATCCATTTCTTCGCTCTGGTGTCTCCAGAATTCGGCAGAAAGTGGGGAACGGAGGGTCTTAACATTAGGTTCCCTCTGCCTACCCTGCAGTGTGCGTGTTTGTGTATTTTCATTATTTCTGTTTTATTCGACAGGAATGTAAAGGAGAGCAAGTGTTTAGAAATAATTAAATTATAGTTATATCGGTGCATTCGTAGACGACGCAATTGCTAATGTTAGTTGCAAGGATAGTGCAAGCTGTAAGTTTTAAGATTAATCTTAGATAACAAGTTCTCGCGCTCGACGCATTACGCTAAGAAACTTTTGCCATCTTAAATAGTTTGCATTTGAATTTTTTAATTAAACAACCTCATCCCGACGGAAAATAAAGAATTATAATAATACTATGTATTCTTTTATGTTACAAAGTGACAGGTTTTACTTAGGTAAATTTTTACATTACATGAGGCCAGTCGTGACGCAGGGGCACAAAGTGTGATTGTAAAATTGACTGGTTGTGGGTTCGATCCCCACTCGAGGAAATTAAATATTCATTTACATTTATATTCTCATTTCTTCGCTCAGGTGTCGAGGCAAAACGCGACGTTGAGTTCCGCCACTCAATACGCAATTCCATCAGAACTCGGCGGAAAGTGGGGAACGGAGTGTCTTAACATAACTTCAACTTCTAGGTTCGCTGTGCTTACCATGTTGTGTGCGGTATACAGCGTGAAGCGGATTTGATTTTGATATTTTTACATTTTTAAAGTATTATTCCGCACTTGGATAAGAAAAATACTATTTAGAAAACACACATAAAAATTTGAACTTAGCGATATTTGAACCCACGTGCTCTGACCACTAAGCCATATGTTCTCATCAAGCTACGTAGAATTTTTTATACGCTTGTTACAACTTATTTTGCTAACAACATACTCATATATTTGTGTAAAAAGTAGTAAAGCTAATACCTACGTATAGGAACACAAAATTACTTAAACTAACATTTTATATTTCTTCAATTTTTATTAGAGTATCCAAAATGGGTGTCAATAATTATCAAAGTTGAGTTACATAAAAATATATATATTACAGAAATAAATATATACAACCATAAGTGTATAACATGCGTGTATATATGTAGATATAATTTAAACTTACAAGTTATTAAATTAAGCTTATTGTAAAAAGTTAAGGTAGCTAGCTGCAATTAAAACTTATTGATATTTTAAATTGTAAAACTGGCTACAACTAAAGGAAAAGTAATAACGCTAGGATAAAGTATAAATATATTATTTTGGTATAAAATTATTTTATAAGCCAAACACTAAAAAGTCTAACTATTTTTGAAGAACAATAGTCTACAAAGTTTGACCAGTTTCGACTAGTCTATACAATTATTTAGTGCTTCACGTTGTTTCCCGTAGATATAACAGGGTAGGCTGGGATACCTGGGTCTGTTCCCAATAAGACACTTCCATAGCCTACTTTCTGCCGAATTCTAGAGACATCGCGTGTTAAGTGGCTGAATTTAAATAAATTTGCTAAAATGATCTTAGACATTTATAATATCAACACACATTCTATTATTAGATGAAACATCCATAAAAATAGTAAAGTTGAATAACCTGAACCTCAACCACAAAATCAAATAATATGATAGTGATGTCCATAAATATATATGTTTCAAATGTTGCGTATCCACAGCGCAGCAAGTGTTGGGGCCCGGGGCCGGGGCGGGTCCAGCCACCTGTACGATTTGAATATTCCAAATCGATATTTTATGTGATCACCTCTGTAATTAAGCAAGAATTAATCACCATACCTTAGGATCGAGTGTTCACGCCTAGGCGTTGTGATCGACACTCCGTGGATATTATTTTGTTTGTATTTTTACTCCTTTTTATAATATAGTATTGTAATTGGGTGTGTTACTTTTAAATTATTTTTTAATAAGGAAAGCAGTGCACTGGATTAGGTGAATTGATTGAATTATTGGTAGAAACTTTAAGAACAGTATTGTAATTTTAATATATTTTTACAGATATTACAAACTACCAACAATAGAATTTTAATTAGCTTTTAATACGTTCTTTAAACTAATTATGTTTTCCCATAAACATATAAGTGGATATCTTACCGAGGTATACTTATCAAGTAATACAAAATATTAATTGTAAAAGCTGTATCGGATCTTCACGTTCGACAATTCTCTTTAAGAACATGCGCTTGCGATCCTCGTATCTCCCATAAATAAATAAATAAGGCCGAATTTAATAACAAGCCGCGCTTAAGTAATGGCTGCCAGGAGGCAGTGTTACATATATTAAAAGCCCCCATCGATTTTTATAATTTTTACTTACAATTTTAGCGTAATATTAAAAGTTTTAAGCACTATAATTTTGTCCGGTTGTCGACTTTGTTTTAGAGTAAGCCTGAATGCCATGTCCATACATTCAGGGTCTCTTGTGATAATATTATATTAAAGATGATTATTATAAGAAAAATTTAAACCTTCATATGTCGACATATCTGTTTCGGTTTATTACTTCTGTATTACCGAAACGATCGAAAACATAAATACTGGATGCGCCTTTATTACTGCTATTTTACGTTACGTTACGTTGCGTATACATTATTTCACTCTAACCAATCATAATTTTATATTTATAATTTTAATTCAATAATAAAAAATTTATTGTCGTTTAATTAACACATTTTTTATAATATATATTGTCAATTAATTACGGTTAAGCAATCATCGCTCTTTCACTACAATGGACGTTACAACACATATTAATGAGAATATGATTTCATATTTATTGAAATGCGAGTGCTAAAAACACCAGAATTTATGAAGCAGTGAGTCCTCATTACTGGCGCACGTAGAAGTGCTGGAATTAGCACCCGTCGGTGCCAAAATTTACGCCTAAAAAAATTTTAACAGCATTCCAATAAAGCAAATTGGTCTTATTTATTTTCTTGTGTTGCCATCCGTTGTAGATTTTTGACAGCACGTCGTACATCCGCTCACCACCGACGGAGGTCTTTTTATAGTTGATTGAGTTCGAGAATGTCAATGAGAGAACACATGTAAGTAATGTGAATCGCACGGCGAGGAGATAGAATAAATCAATCGCGTAAAAAGATCGAATGAGGCCTGAATAGCAATACAATTTGCGGTATGAAAAAAAAGGTAGCGAAGTTTCTCAGCGGTTCTAGGACGCCAGCACGGCGCGGCGGTGGTGAGATGCCTTCAAAGGGACAGTATGGTTCAAGGTGCTCGCGGCGCGTTGAAGTCTTTATCCTCGGAGGGAGCCCGCGATCTAGATGACGGCGCCGGCGACGCGCGGCACGATGCTATCAACAAGGGTGTCCGCGACAATTGCTACAACGCCGCGGCGCCGCACAACGCCGCCAACCTTCGCGTTTCTACAATACTTGACATACCAATTTCCCATGATTATTTGCAAGTGCGTACAACAAATACGAGTATGTACCTACGTGACTGTCATTCAGTGGACGCTATTGTTTTGTTTGTTGTTTTATAGATGCTTTAAGATATTAAGAGGGACTCTAAGCACGCACATTTGCTTATCGTTAAAAATATATACATAGAATACCATATAGCTACAAAAAATATATTTATATAATACATGGTTATACATGACTATTATTTAAATTTAACGTCTACTATCTATATGTATTTTGTATTATACTTTTATAATATGTCTTTTTACGTCGTTTGTCGTTTAATACACTGGTAAAATCTTTCTGTTGAAGGTAATTTTATTTAACATAATGAATAAATCCTTTTGGGTGAAAAAATCCTCACCATCTTTTGTACATCTTACTTTGTACCTGTGCTAGCGTAGTCTTTATCATATTTTCGAGATGTTTATTGCCATTGTGAATTAGGACTTAATTTTCGATGACCTATTATAATAAGTTCAAACTGTTACCACCTTCATGTCTAAATATTTTTTAAGACTTTCCATATAAATATGTTACCTTTTATCGCTGATTAACATTCTATTAATAATGTTTTGACACCCTAAATACTTCTTGGTAAATACATAGCACAGACATGCTGAAGAATTTGTTTGGTTGAATAAGCTAATCTTTGAAACTACTGGTTAAATTTAAAAAAAAAACAATAGAAAGGCAACCTATATCCAGTCTCGTTAATTAGGACTACTTTATTATTTTATTTCACCACGCGGGCGAAGCCGCAGGTACCTAGCAGGTAAGCTAGAATATTATATAGATATTAAATGAAGTTGAAATGTGTAAAAAACTTTAAAAAGTATTTAATGAGTTTGTTGTTAAAGCTACATTCCGAGTCTCTACTCGGACATAATTTCAAGATTACACCTTATAAACCTCTGTAGGAGTTGAATTTTCGGTAAATTTCTTCATATATGTATGTCCTATTCTACCTTTCATTATAAATTTCTGTCAATACCCACGTATTTTTAATTACATAAATTTAGGTGTTTGGTTCACGTAAGCTTAAAATTTCTTAAAATTTTCGAGATCGGTTCAATTACTTTCATGCCAAATTATAATTCTTATATTTAACATAAAACTCCCAAGTGGTCACGTACCAAATAAAGATATAAAGACAGTGTAGACGGAGAGGGCAGCGAGAGGAACGACCTATCTACCAGATAAACCCATCTCTACGCACGTCGCGGGCTGTAACACGCCTGACGTGACGGCCTCGTTATGGCCTTTTCTGTGAAAATAGAAAAGATTTGATTCAGCCGCTATAATGATCGCACACTCTCCTGTATTATTATAATACTTTATGGATAACCATTACATTTTTCCTTTTTGGGAATGGCGATAAGATAGATCTGGATAGAAAAAATATTTTAGAAAACAATGCATAAATAATATAACTAATCATGATTTAATGATTAAAAATGCAAAAATAAATAATAATTTCAGGCTTGATTCGGTACCTGAAATATATCTGAGATAAAGTCAACATAATCCCAGTGTTCCACGAGAGGCGGGAGGCGGGGCGGGATGCCGTCACGTGCGCGCGCATCTGATACCGCAGACGAGGTATGCGCAAGCGCACCGACACGCAAACGACTCGCCGTGCCCATTAAAATCTAATGCGATGTAGTATTACGGTTAAAAGATTAGCGAAAACCGAGATTAAATGGCAAGGTTTGTTTCATTTCATTAATATGTGAAATAAACTGCGAGATGCTTTCACGCCATCGCGCGTGATAAGCCATCAAAGCTGCACCGGGCGCCTGCAGCCCGCACCGACACCGCCGCCCGTGAATACCAATCGAAGTTTCCAATGCACTGCGCCATTGAAGTTTCGATTTCGCCAATAGGTACTTGTAGTGTAAAGACGCCGCTATCGACAAACAATTGAGAATATCATTAATTATAATAAATTTACATATTATGATATTTTAATTTAGTAATTAAATTATACGGATGCTCGATTATTCGTTATGATATATTTAATATACTTCATTAAATTTGTACCTCTAAAATATAATATAGCAATATAAAAAAACTTATCTATTGATTTTACTCTATAAAATGTACATTTACTTAGACATTATAGTTTTTCACAGAATTGTTTATAGTTATTTGCACAGAATAAATTTCTGATCATATACGAGTAGTTTGTAGCTGCCCATTTTCAATTTTATGTTTTTATAATTTTTCAAAATGGTTGCATATCTAAATATTTAAATTAATTTTCATAAATTGCTAGCAAAGTTTATTTTAAAATTCTCAATCATATGTGCATGTAAAATATGTTACATACACAAACAGACACATACATACATATATTTATAAATACGCAGTTACATATGAAAAATACATACATAACATGCAAAAACCATCCACGGACATGGAATGTAGCTACGAAATCCAATTATATATGCTGCGAAACAAAAAGTGTTGCCTACATCAAATATCTATCAAAATATCATTATGAAAATTTGGTGGCACGAAAAAGCGCCAGGAGGACCGACCGCCGGCGCGCTGCGTGGCGAGCATTCCCGCCTTTTTGCCTGGC
>JAATLQ010031015.1:55222-165237 GCA_013421005.1 Heliconius erato x Heliconius himera | reverse complement strand
TAGTAGTTTAGTCTGTCCGTGGTTCATTTATCGAAATTTTGTTTATATTTCTGAATAATTAGTTATTAGCTAATTTTATTATTCAGAAATATAAACTTCACTTAGTTAAAAGCATTTTTTGATTATTGACAGCTATCACATATTTAAAGAAATCAATTATAACGTAGACACTTAAGCTTAACTTCAAAAATGTATTGCAATCCTAACTAATTTTTAATGCTAATTAGAGACATGTCTTACTTATGTTGCTAACTACATACAATACACCTTGTATCAGTTAATTCAAGTTATTGTAGGTACGTGGCCATAAATGACCATTAATAATATTTTGAAAATACCAAATGTGCAGCAGTACCAGTATTTTGATAGCTCCGCCGGCGGCATCAGAAGGAATATGAATAAATTGTATAAATATTTATCGGCACGCATTATGCCACCGCTCCAACCGGCGTCTAGAGGCAAAACGAACACGACACAAATACAAGATTCTGGACCGACATAATTGTTTTTGCAGATACCCGGGAATCTTATCGACTGAGGCGCACACCGCTAGTGCCAGTTTTGAGAGCGAATGATTTATTCAGCCACAACTCCTGTGTTCCACTTTTTAGGCGAAGTCGTCAATAAAGGAGGTTTTATGTTCCCCGAGCAAAGTAGGCCTGGTAGGTGAGAGATGCCAGCAGTGGCTTATTGGTATGCTGTTCCAATATACGTATATATAACTGACGGGAGACGGACAAATGATCATTGCTGGTTTCAAGTCCATTTGTTACAAATAAAATGCATCTGTTACTTTTTACTTGCAGTATATATCAACGTGGCTGTATATATTAACGTGATTGAGCGAATGAATGTGCCCAAAATGGTGGCTACAACCTGCATCCCACGGTCACACGGCCGATTCATGAGTATGTTCTGAATTCAAAAGTTTTCAAAAAAAAGTAAATTCTATAAATGATTCCAGTTTTTACCTACATCTGTTTATATTAAATTGTAATTTGTCTAACTAAAAACTGTACATACATTGTTATAACATATTCGTAAGTAAATTTATTAAATTTGGAACATATTGAATTTTACCTTAATTTTTGGGTATTCTGTTATTTTTTCCATTAAAAGCGTAAAAAACATCAATCATTATGGCTCGGAATATACGGATAATAAGAGCTAATATAATTTTAAAATATAACCAAATATAAAATATATTATTGTTGTTTATATTTCCACAAAAGCCATCGTCTGCCAATAGCATCCGCGGCCAACTCGAACATGATCTCCGCGGTAACAAGTCCCGCGATCCCGCGAACCGTCCGAACGCAAAAATGAGCCATTGTCAGTCACATCGCCATAAATCAAACCGCTGCTCTATCCGTCGCTTCAGTCGTCCCGGCGTCCTGCTGTTTTACCGCACAAATTTACGAGCACCTCCGAACATTTCCCCGGCCCGTACACCGCGAGATGCTGATCAGGTCCTTCGCGTTATTTGAAAATATCGTGATTTATACTAAAGTGTAGGGTACGGTGACGCCGCATCTTGTACCTTATACCTTGCACTATAAATCGTAGAATAAGTCAAGAGAAGGGACGGTAACGACACTAGAATACGTTGACTCAATGCAATTGTAATATTCCGTAAAATAAGAAGTACTTTATAAGAGATTTGCTGCATCCTATAGTCTAAGTAAATCTGGAATTTATATAAATAGTAGGTATATTGTTTTCTAACAATCATGATCTGGTTTTAATATATTACTAATAAATATTTCTATAATAATCCAAAATATATTGCATATATTTAAGTACATAATAAAATATGGTTTCCAAAAGCCAACTCAATAAATGGTTACAGTATACTGTCCTAGTGAAAATTTAACCTAAGGAATGTCCATCAAAAATTCCAAGATCTCCGATTTCACTTTATGTTCTGACAAAATATAGAGATATGCCAAAAGCGAATATGTGAGAATATTCACAATACGTATCCAAATCCAAAGATTTTACGACGTGAACACGAATAAATATTTCTTTTATTCCAATTTGTCAGCTAAGCCACTCTCAGCGGCGACTTATCTCCGTATTCAACGGTAAGCTCCCGCCAAAACAATACGGCAGTATCGTTAAAAAACGTGCTCGAATACAGCATTTATCATCGTTGATTAAATACCATTGTTTTGTATCGGCCGGAGTCGGGGACTCCGCACCTCTTCTTCCTTTTGCATCTCCCAGCGTCTCGCATTATGCGCGGAGACAATAAGTCTGTTAAATTGGCCTTCTCTATATAACGTCCGTTTGTGTATTTATGTCTGTGGTGGACGCGTGTTCGCTTGCTCGCCTTCGCCTTGTAAATTCTTTTGTCGATGGAAATTTGTTTTGGATGTTGCGTGACTTATGATAGGTTATGCAAACTCTTGTCAATAATATCTGGGAGATGTTCATATTTTTATAGCATACTTTCGAGATCAGTCGTGGCGCATTGGCACAAGCGTGTGATTGTAAACGCGAGCGGTATTGGGTTAAATTCCCACTCGAGTAAATGAAATATTTAATATTTTAATTTCTTCGCTCTGGTAACGAGGCAAAGCGCGGCTTTGAGTTCCACCACGCAATGCCTCCAAAATTCGGCGTAAAAAGTGTAAACAGAAGTGTCTTGATGGGAATGGTTTCCCCTATCTACCATGCTATATGTGGAGTATCCCATAGTATGTAGCATTTCGGACATTGATATTGAATATTGAAAATTGTATTGACTATTGAAATTAAATTTCTTAGTGTCAATCACGTAGATCTTAGATCTATAACTTTTTAGTCCCCTTTTTTAACTAAAAGGAAATAAATTTTATAATACAACCTAAAACATACAAATGAGACACTTTAAAATAACTTAGCAAATTCTTCTTAACTCGTAACCATCCAAGATATTTTTATTAGAACAAACAGTAACACGTACCGCAATCCTATATCTAGATTGAAAAATGAATGAGCAGTATTCTCAAAAGCGGGGTTTATTTCGAGAACACGCTGTACCGAGGCGGCTACGTGACGACTCCGTTGTCGGCGACTTCAATCACCACGTGGGCCATAGTGTCCCCGCGATTGCATCTCACGAAATATTTCATACACCATATTATGTTTACTGATTAGAGCAGTGGTTCGAATATATCATTTTTTATGTTTACTTTCATTGAAGATAACTGCAGTAATTAAAATTATAGTCATGACCTCTTTGAATTCCCTGACACTAAAAAATACTGTTTTTATTTTCACTCTGCCTTTTTCTTGAAGGCAGAGATGTAGGCAAAGGTAGCCAAGTGTTGTGACGCTTTTCTCTTACCACTGTCGCTCACCACTCATTTCAAAAAGGATACGGGTTTGGTGGCAGAACCTAAATCATAATTTGTTTAATCAGGTAAAGAAATTAGAAATAATTTTAGCTCACACTATCGCGTGTACAGTAAACGCTTTCCAACTTTTAATCGATGAATGTTTAAATGATTTGTGGAATTTTAACCAACAACAGCACTGTGCAACTACTTAAGTTGTTTTAGTAAGTACCTATTAATTAAATATTTAAAAATAGAATACATATCCTTTTCTTCCACTTATTAGAACCTTTCTTTTATTACATTACAGAGATGCAAGTAGATTGATAATCTGATTTAAAACTCTTAAGCGCCATTGCATATTCATATAAATATTTATAATAATTGATCGAATCAACGACCGGTACATTAGACTATAACTGTGAAATCGTATTAACCATAACTAAGATATCATATTTAGATCAAAATCCTAATCAGAAATTAGTGGAACTAATTAGGTAATCAGAATCTACATCTCCAGCGTATTTGTATTAAATTATACTCTTATATAGACAACTTCAATCATACAGTACAGGTTTGGAGTATTGAGTAAGTTATTGCTTATTAATACCATATTTCGCTATCATCATTTTTAATTAATCATTATATTAAGCGACGCACACACAAGAAGCGATCGCTGTAATTCATTCAATAATGGCACCGACAAAGATACTAACAGTCACAGCAAAACACAACGTACGTTCCACGTTCACGGAGCAGCGAGAGCAAACAAGAAGAATATGACATAAATTATTATAATGAAATACACCATCGTTTTAATTATTATAATATGAATGAGCAACATAACATGTACCCAATTAGGAGTCAGTCGCGATGCTTGTTATTATTTTAATAAATTAATTACAAAATATGAGCGCGCGGCGCGGTGCTGCCATCCCCGGGCCACGCAAGAGCATCACAAGAACGGGAATGCCGCTGCAACTAAAATATAGCACACACACAAAAACTTACCCGACTATGGAAAAACTAGAATTGCTCATGCGTCGTATGAACATGTTTAATTAATTTATTAATTAGCATCAATTAATCGTAATACGGCGGCGCAGAGGGACCCTTCGATGCGCCTCAATACGCTTTCTTAGGAAAATGGTTTTTTGACGATACCGAGTCCGACGTCCGAACGCTATTAAAGGTGATTACTTTCTATTTGCGGGTATACTTGTTTAAGTAAATGTTATTACACACGATCGATTCTAATGGGAAAAAGTAAATTAATTCAATAAACAACACAATAGTTTATAGTTAACGGGTAAATATTGTATATATCCTTATATGGGATTGTTGTTGAAAATATAAGGCAAGAATGCGCTGATAGGAGCTTCGTACGCGTCTTACGACTTTCTTATGTAAATTGTAATATTTGCTGATGATGGTCGGACGTGCGGTGGACATTGATAAATAAACAGCTGTCAGTGGGCTGTCCGAGCGGCGGCGAAATTCGAAAATGGTTCGTGTTCATTAATAACCGGAATGGATAGTGTGTCGCGCGCGAGATGCTGCGATACGCTACCTGTGTTCGTGATTAGCCCGCGAGCGACCGCCGCTGTTCTACGAAATCATATCTAATAGAATACCTACCCGGTCTATTTTAAATTGCACGAAACCAGAATACCCGGGGTATTTTTAGTTTTTGCGAGTATATCACTTCACACGTTGCCATCATGTTTTTTATCAATAGTAACTCCTTAAACGGATATACCTAGTATATTTTAATACGTATTTTATTCTTTGAGCATATAGAACTATCTGTGGAATCCATCTATCTATATTACCAATTCCGAATTAACTATTTGTTAATAAATATTCATTGAATTTCATAAGCATGGGACGAATTAATTCGATTTGAGTTTCGATCAGAGAGAGAATGATACAATAAACCATAAAAACCGAATGCTATTGAAACAGGAAACTTATTAAAAGTTTAATGTTTATATGGATTAAATATTATGAGTGTTAATTAAATTTGAAACAAGTTTAAAAATTGTTGAAGATTAAATTGATGTAAATATGAGAATAGGTGCTAAGCTGGCTTCGCAGGCAGCGGGGACCCAGCGGGACCCCGGACAGGCCACAGGTTGATTATAATTTTATCGACAAATAGTATTAACTTTTTCCATACTTAATCGTGCCATCAACTTAAGTTTTATTGTAGTGTTTTATGTTAAATAAATATTGGCAGTCTTCGTCTCGTGAATATCCTTGCGGCGATTAGGGCTTCAGAAGTGGCGTACCGTGGACTCATTTATGGGCCGTATACTTCCTTTACTGGGGTCGTTTTAGATAACGGTATTGACAGCTTTTAGATTAGCCTGACGGGTGATCGTTGTGACGCGTCCGTCCTACATTAAATTAGCGCGATGTTAATCTTTAGTGGATCATAATCTAGTAGGTGATTAACTTGAAATTCGATTTTTTTTAATGTTTTTTTTTGGTGTATACAAAATGTAATCTTTATTTGAATACTAGAGAATTACACTTCCTGCTCTAAGACCTATTTTTTTTCTACAGTTAAAACAGTGTTTCCTTATACACGATAATTTTGATTTCACCTAAAAAAAATACTCTCTGAAAACTATTCATATAACAAAGAGATTTAAAATTTGCCATTTAGTATAATATTTTACTTTTTATAAGTAAACCTAGAAGCAAAACATTTTTTAATAAAACCAAGCTACATCCGTTGAAAATGACTTCAGTGGGTTATCAATATACAAATTTATCAACCGCAGCTCCAAGACACACCGGTTATTAATATTGCATATTAAAATGATAAATACTTTTGTTTAGCTCGTATTATTTAAAAAATAAAAAATCAAATCAGCTTCACGCTGTATCCCGCACACAGCAGGGTAGGCAGAGGGAATCTAGTGTTAAGACACTCCGTTCCCCACTTTCTGAAGAATTCTAGACGCATTGCGTGTTGAGTGGCAGAACTCAACGCCGCGCTTAACCTCGACACCAGAGCGAAGAAATGGAAATATACATTTAAGTAAATATTTCATCTCCTCGAGTGGGGATCGAACCCACAACCAGTCGGTTTTACAGTCACACTTCGTGCCGCTGCGCCACGACTGGCCTCCGCCCGTATTATTTATTGTCCTTTATTCCATTTATCAGTTAGTTATCCGATGGATAGCGCACATAACGTGAGCTTCCGTCGCATATGATATTCGGTAGCCGGCCCGCTATCTCACTCATTACTTATCTCGTATCTCGTCCATCCAAAACTTTCTTGTATCTGTCGATGTTAAAAAATACTGGCCAGTTAGAGTTTTTATGTTTCGACTTAAAAAAATTATCTCCATCTCAAACTTCTATCTGTAGTCGTAACTAGGGTTTAGAATTCGAACATTCTATAAAACACCGATCGTTAAAGATCTCTCGAGCGCTTCCTTCGGTAATATTGGTGTTCCCATACAAAATGATTGATTTAGAGATAAATATTATGTTTATTTGTAGAGTGTGGACATATTTTAATATAAAAACTGTCGTTTTGTAATGTGGGCGGCGTTTACTTTTTAAGATGCTTTTTTTTAATTAATAAAATTATATAAACGTTTATTTTGTTGGATTATTATAAGATAACTAGACTTAGTTGTCTAGGTATTTGTTTTTTTTCTTTACGCTGTATCTTGCATATAGTAGGGTAGATAGAGGGCAACTAACTTGGCAACCTAGTGTTAAGACACTCTGTTGCCATTAAGGCGGAACTGAAGTTCCCCACTTTCCGCTGACTTCTGAACCCATTCCATGTTGAGTGCTTCGTTACCAGAGCAAGGATATGAAAATATTAAATATTTTATTTCCTCGAATGGGAATCGAACCAACAATATACCTCGTTGTTACTCCACGACTAGTTCAACCTCAGTTCTATAGCAAGAATTATCTTTATCGGCGCCTATTAAAACTGAATAGTAAGATTTTCAATATAAAGTTCATTAACACAGCATTTGAGATGTATTAAAATAAATAGACTATGATTACATTTCCAAACAGGCTTGTGTGTAATTATAGATATTTATAATAGAAATTAATGTACAAATGACAGTGGACCAGCGGGGGGCAGCGCCGGCTACCGGTGAGCTCGTTCCCGACCCCCTAGAAGGAGGTAGCGTCGCCAAACCTACCTCTTATTACTATAGTATTAAAGAATATTATAAAATGGAAAGCACTTGTTTTATCGTTTTTGTCACATTTATCATAAATATATTACTGAAGATATTTTTAATGTTTGAGGACACAATAGGTTTGAAGTGTAATAATTTTGAAACAATAATATAATAAATAATAAATGGGTTGTCTAGAATACATAATATACCAATTTAAGTAATATAAGTTCGTTTTCCGCTATGTTATATTTGTAATAAGTATGCAGTGTCTTTTCGTATAGGTAAAAATTAGAAACGAGTTAAAATTGATTACACAAATTCCCATAGATCAGCAAACAATATAATTTTTTTTTTATTAAGTAAGAATAAAGCACAGAATGACATACTCTCCATTTACTTTTTTTTTGTATTCCACTCATAGCAGGGTAGGTAGAAAGAATCTGGGTATCTAGTGTTAAAACACTCCGTTCTCGTTAAGATACTTCCGTTCCCCACTTTTCATCGAATTCTGGAGGCATTACATGTTAAGTGGCTGGACTCATCACGCTTTGCCTCGTTACCAAAGCGAGAATGAATGAAAATATGAAATATCTCATTTCCCCGAATGGGAATCGAACTCACAACCGCACGTCCCAGCGCCAGAAGTGGCCATTAAAATCGACCTAAATATTTTTATTTATTTTCTACAATACAAGAAGATAAAATAAACCATTACTTCTGACATGACATTTAAACGAACGAGAACCACTTAGTACGCTTACGAGAACATACATTACGAATATTGCACTATTATAAAAAGACTAGCTCGAGTAGGCCATAGCCACCTACGTAAACGATTTTCTTGGAAGCAACCATAAGCCTTCCGAAGTAACGAAGTCTACTGGTACATCATCAGTCACAGCTCTTCATTTATAATGATGTTAAAAATGTTACCTAACAGCGATTCTTGTCCACCCATTGTGCTGTTCAATACCCAAACAATATAAAAAGGTTCCCTTTAAAAAATGACCTCCAATTTATTTGAAGTATAAAGAGTCTTATTTCCCATGACACCGGCCTGGGCGTTCGCTCGTCCGTGCGCCATCCTTCTTTACATTTTTTGTGTGTCTCATACACACATTTTTTTTATTTGAAAGCTTTGACATTTGGAAGTTGGGTCACTTATTAAATTAGCCTTTGTATTTAAATGAACAATTGTAATTATGTTGAGCTTCTTATGTGGTTGTCGATGTTGGGGGTGCTGGTATATGTATATACTCGTATTTATTTTAAGTTCATAATATATAAATATTTAACTCATTTTTTTTTAAATATACTTATATATATTTTTAATATTACCTAACAGTATTCTATTAGTAATGTAATAGTAATGTTTTTTTACTTTCCATCTACATTTAGTGACTGCCTAGATTATTTGGGAAAATATTACTCTAAAATTACAAATATATACAAATTCCACCGAGCTTGATTTATACCAATACAACTTATACAATACAATATACCAATAAAATCGAATTGAACTCAACCTGTCGCATGCGCACCGATGCGACAGGTTGTGAATTCGATTCCAACTTAAGGAAATGAAATATTTAATATTTTCATTGCTTCGCTCTAGTATCGAGGCAAAGCGCGATGTTGAATTTCGTCACTCAACACATAAAAACTTGAGAATTAGGCAGAAAATGGGGAACGGAACTGTCTTAATAGGAACACTCGGTTTTTAGGTTCCCTCTGCCTACTCTGCCATGTGCGGGGTGCAGCATGAAGCTGATAAAAAATAAAAAAGGCATATAATAAACTCCAACTAAATTTAGCATTCATTAAGCTTCTAGAACTGTTAAACAGTAGCTTAAAGTGGAGACCAGTAAGCTACCGCTGAATACAAGCATAATCTGTAATTTCAACAGCGCAGAACCCACAAGTATGTAGGTTATTTCCAATCAACGTCGTACATCAGTTTCGATACGAATCAATCGATCTTCGGCCGAATCGAGCGATTGTGTCGGCGTTCCGATAATGTACAGTAATGAGCGATATGATGGACGACACCAGTGTCGCAACTCTTGCTTTTATTTATTACCTAGTAGTTTATTGTGGGTCGCCTTTAGACTTCCACTCAATTAGCCATTAGTCTCAATACTTTTAAAGGAACATTTAATGATTACCTTAAAATGATTTAACCTAAATTTTTGTTGGACTATGTTGATGTGCATATTGTGCAAAAATGTGGAATGCTTATGCTTCGGTCCTGCTATTGTGGTAAAGTAGAGTTTCATATCTTTGTCAAAGTAATATTTATTCATTTATTTCCTATTCTGATTACATTAAAAACGTTATTGGGTTCTACGTCTCTGCTGAATGTTTCTCCTCCTGTTTCTTCCGCCAATTTTGTAATCTCAAAATTGGCGAAAGTGCAGTAAATGAAGTGATTTATCACTTTTACAACATATAATGAAAATGTGTAGATATTGGTAAAAATATGTAATAAACCCTCTGTTTACCCTGCTATACGCGGGGTATAAAGTGAGGCTAGTGTGGATATAGCAAAATAAATGTAGTGAGACTTACAGGTTTACATACACTCATCTACTATATAAAATATAACCTTTTTTAATATGAATGCAAAACCATTGGTAGCGAGCACAAAAAGGTTTAAGTTATTAATCAGTAGCTGCAAGATTTTATCGATATCTTTCGAGTCATTCAATATTTTGAGTATGCCATTAAATCTTCAATTCCCATGACAGTTCGCCGTCAGTGTCGCACAATGGAGGAGATAGAGAACACGCAGACAGCCCACAGGCCCGCGAGTGACCGACATTAATCCTAATGTAGCGATGTACTGGCTAAACGTCGTTTAATCTAAACAAAAATATTTCAATGCACCCAATAAAACTATAGGGAGGAGAAAAAAAGGTGGAATGGTACCTGGTGCTCGTAAGGTATTCGATGAGTATGACTTCTGGGAAGCTGTGCCCTCCAATGTCATATCACGACGGGTAGTGATGGATGCGACGCACTTATCGATGTTTTTTTTAGTTTAAAATAGGTTTTATTTTATTTCATATTTATTGGAAGATTTTTTTAGATAAATAGAACTGCTGTGTTTTAGTGTTATGTCACCTTTTACCTTCGATAATGTTTTACACCCAAAAGTCTATTCCTGTCGTTATTATCTACGTTTTAATTCTACACATTATAATTACAAATTGTTTAAAAAAAAACTTATTCCATTAGGTCACATTCTTAATTTATTCAATCTAATAATTGAATAAACTGATATAAAATTTTCCGACTAACATAGAATACATATTTCTTTGTAACAGCACTTTCCATAAAATATAAATATGTTGTGTCGTCGGTTTGTACGTCACTAGCGTTGCAGGCACAGGCGCAGGCGCACGACAGATGATCAGTCATGGCCCAGATGTCGCGATAAGCCAGCGGTAGCCGCTCATTAATCTACCCACTCCCCACTCCCCACCAAACACTCCAATAATTAACTGGACACAGCACAGATTCTACGAATCACGGCCACAGCCATCTATCCAAATTTCTATGGAGCAATAGATACTCAAATATCAACGTACGATCCGATCAGATGAAAGTTTTTATACTGTATTCATAATTCCAACGTTTATAGCGGTTATGTCAACAAATGATTGAATTACGTAACAAAACGCCGCTATTGATATCGTCAGAGTATTATATTTTAATATATTTTATTTACTTGGCATTCGAAAACTGGTTTGGACGACATAACTCCATAATATTCGCATCAGACCGATATTGCTGCGCTAAAGTGGCCCACATAACGCGAACTAAATGCCAAAAAGCTGCGGTTTCAAGTAGCGGTCGTAATACATCTCTTTAATTGAGTAGTGTTTATTTGTCGATGGACAAGTTTATTGTTATCGTGGGGCTAATGGGCGTCGTAAAATTCTGTTTAAGAAGTCGAGAGAAACCGTGGGAGATGGCGCGCGACGGGGGGCCGCTGCCGTATTCAACCCTTAATTATGATTTAATTTTTATTTCAAAAGTGATGTTTACATTAATTTATCTTAATTTTCAAAGTTTTAGGAAATATCCATAGGTGGTCGGAAACGTAGATGTAATAGGTACCAAAATACCTACTTTAATTCTATGTTGCTATATAAATATAGTTTTTTTATATTTTTTTAATTATACTACAGATATACTTCTATTTCCAAAAGAAAATAAGAAATAAGAAAAAGTATAGAGCCGTTTTTGCTGATATATTTAGTACTGATCGTCTTTCACAATTGTTTTATCAGTCTTAATACTTTTGGACTTATTTATTAAAAGTAGGTGCTTGTATCAATTTTAGCCTTAAAATAAATATAGTCAATTAGGACAATTTAAAAATATAGATATCCCATCAGTTAACATCAAAATTCAAAAATGGTGACTGATTATTGATATTTAAATGTTTCAACTATCTGTAGGATTCTTAATAAGAAAATTAAGGAACGATGTTTTTGATAATTTCCATAAATAATGTTTTATCAGCTTTACGATGTAACCCATACACAGCAGGGTAGGCAGAGGAAACCTAGTGGTAAGACACTCCGTTCCCCACTTTCTGCCGAATTCTGGAGCCTTCTGGATTCTTTGTGTCCCTGTGCCACGACTAGCTTCAATTATTATTTAAATATAACTATTAAGGCACAAGGTGTGACTGTAAAACCGACTGGTTGTGGGTTCGGTCCCCACTCGAGGAGATGAAATATTTACTTAAATTTATATTTCCATTTTTTTTCTCTGGTGTCAATGTTAAGCGCGGCGTTGAGTTCTGCCACTCAACACACAGTGCCTCCAGAATTAGGTAGAAAGTGGGGAACGGTGTCTTAACACTAGATATCCTCTGCCTACCCTGCAGTGTGCGGGATACAGCGTACAGCTGATTTATTTTATTTATTTATTTTATATTTTAAATAATGCATTTTGATGAAGCAATTACTTATAAAACATTATATATGCTGAGCGATATTTGGTTTTAGTGTTCAATTGTTTCTATTAAACGTTCCGGGAGATAGAAATACTTGGGCTCATGATTCTCGTGAATCTCAACCTTATAGTTTTAACTTTAAATTATCAAACTAACAAACATAAGGCTGATTGTAGGACTGTACTTGTAAATAATGTGTCAATAATATGAAAATCTTATTAATTTCTAGTTCATTGCACTCTATGCGATATTAAAATATCTAAATAAATCAAATAAATCAATAAATCAGCTTCACGCTGTATCCCGCACACAGCAGGGTAGGCATAGGGAACCTAGTGTTAAGTTAAACACTCCGTTCCCCACTTTCTGCCGAATTCTGGAGGCATTGTGTGTTGAGTGGCAGAACTTAACGCCGCGCTTTGCCTCGACACCAAAGCGAAGAAATGGAAATATTCATATTTAATAAATTTAAGTAAATATTTCATCTCCTGCAGTCCCTACTCGAGGAAATCGAACCCAAAACCAATCGGTTTTACAGTCACACTTTGTGCCGCTGCGCCACGACTGGCCTATATCTAAATAATAGTAATTACGACTTCATTACAATAATCCAAACACAGAAACACGACGGCCAAGTAAAAAAAAAAGCTAAACGCGTTATTTGCATTCAAAATTATGTAAAAATAGTGGAGATATCTCACGATTTTGTGATTAAGCTCTACGGAATGTCCATCTGGTTGGTTTTATGACTTCCTACGACGAGAAATATTTCCTTCAGACGACGTTAAGTTAGGAGTCAGGTCACGAGCGGTCCAGCCTCCGAGGCCCACCTAATTTAATTTAGACGATCTACCGTTCCACCGTTGGTCGTGTCTTATATGTGTTCTCGGAACTCGTAAAATCTCGTGGACGAGACGCTGTACATATACGTTACTACTACTTTCTACATAAAGACGCCCACTCAATGAGTTTATTCAGAGAATCGACTTCATTATTTTGAGTTAATTTTGAGCTTACATACATACAAGTATAATACAGGGTTCAATTGTGTGGAATCTTTAATAATCTATTTTTATTTGAAAGTAATTTTTTAGTATTTTCCAAAAATATATATTTTTGTGTCCAGCTATTTACTTAATACCTATAATATAAAAAAATATTTAGATTATATATAGCGGTTTATTGTTTAACAATAAAATGTCAACAAAAAGGCACACAATAAACACGTATGTTCTATTCGTGTATATAATACAATACAAGTAGACTCATTGTACAATCGCCTATTGCAATGTCAGCTGCATTTTGAATGAGCAATTAATCATAAATATAACTAACTTATTACGACACAATCTCTTTCAACAGGAATTTATTTAAATTATAAATACATACATATATACCTATAAGCAAAATTTAAGAAACCTCCGACGAAAAAATGTCACACTATTCTCAGCCTGGCAAAGAGCTTGTATCTCTTAAATTATTAATCCAATTTTCATAAAACACAGCTAAGAACCACCGCGATGAACAAAGTTTTTGACTAAAAAATATACACTCAAATCGGTTACTAAATTCTGAAGCCACAGTGCCGCAGACAGAGACACAGACAGACAAACAGACACGTCAAACTCATAATCCCCTTTATATGCATCGTGGGTTAAAAATAATATTGACGAAAATTTATCCAGACTATTAACATTATAGCTACTAAAGCTAAACTAGGTACTTACCGATATACAACGCGTAGTAATCTGTAATTTATTGACCGTATAGATACGTCTCTACATCACAATATTAACAGGTAGCTCTATATTGCTCTTATGTACTTGCTTCTAATTAATATTTAGGTTTATGTGATCGTTAATACGTTATTATACTACATTTCATACTAATCCCTCTCGGATGATTTTCAATTTGATAATGATCTGATAGACTAACTGACAAATATTGACTGCCTCGTTAGTCTAATGGGTAGCTGAAATAGATTTTAGAATAAATAGTTATAGAAACCTCAAACCCGTTATTTTAAGGATATAAGGTAGTTATATAAAATATAAAATGTATAAAAGTTTAGAGAAGAGTAAAATTTTCAATGTTTCTCTATATTGTAAATTACTTTTAACTTAAACTAAATTACATTATGACAAATCGACCTGAGTGTAAGTGATTTGACTCCAAATACTATAACTTCTAAAACATATACCTATGCTATGTTAGTCTAAGTTCGCTAAGAACTAGTAGAAGACACTATTTTTAGATTATATTGATCTTAGAAATTAAATTATATTTTAAGTAAGTTATGTTACTATTACTATTTCATTGAGGCTGCGTTGTGTAACAAAAAAAACTCTAAAATATCGTGTTTATTTTTCCAATTTTATTAAATTTTCACAAATAAGCTTAACAATGACAAATCGATGAAAGACAATTATTTAGCTGAAATACCTACTTAAGAATACAAAAAGTAACCTCGCGACGATATAAATCAACACAGCTTGTTCTACGACTGTGGTTAAACGCCACTCCATTTCCATATCATTAGATGAGTGCATTCTAATTGGGCCCGCTCTCTTTTTAATTAGTTACAAAAACTTAAGTATACATATGTACCTATGTGTTTATGTTTTAGTGGATTTTCTCACACACTATTTTATGTGTAGAGTTGATGTTAGAACATTAAGCTTATCTCTAAATTTTTTCGTTAATAATGAAAAGAATCGTATAAATATATATGTTTTAAATATTTCAGTTTTGTTTTTACTGTATCAAAGCGAGCGAATTAAATAAAATTAATTGTAATAAAATTTAATTGAGTACAATACAGCTGATTTATATCCATATAAAAATATCACTTTCCAAATATTATTATAAAACATGAAAAGTTTAGGAGAAATAACATAAAATACCAACATATACTTTACAAAGGCGCAAGTGGAATAAAATTAAACATAAGTACAAGCAATACAGTGTTGAATAGACAGCTTATTAATATCGTCCGCCGGTCAAAAGTTAATCGGGTATAAGTCGCTCGCATCGCCCACGGAGATCCATCACAATCGTCATTATTCACACAAAATTATGTAATTTCAATAAATGGAACTTATTGAATAGTGATGAGCGTCGGTAGGCCGCCGCGGGACCCCTGCGGAGCCCCTCACAGCCCTCTATCGCGTATAGCATTTAAAACTGCTAAATCGTATTATAAAACGATATACATTACTTATTTCTTTACTATAGTTTTAAATATATAAAGCTTAGTACGCAATGTAGAGCTGTTAGCAGCTTAAATCGATTTGTATCGAGTGGTGCGAGACATGTTCCAATAAGCACTTAGATCCTCATTGTCTAAAATGAATTTATTTTGTTTGAATATATCGAGCAGCTCGACGGAGGTCGCGACGGGTGTTCATGACTCGTATAGTTGTATTATATGATGTATGTGCTTTTACACAGTTGGTTTAAAGCATAGAGTCTTTAGTTAGGTAGGTAGGTGGGCTTATGTACTTATAGAATAAATATCGAATATAAACTTAATAACATATCGATTTGGAAAGGTTAACGTTGAAATTTTAAATACTAGGTATGTAAAATTTTATAGTAAATTAAAGATTCTTTATGTAGCTTCATATTGTATCCCACACATATCACGGTAGACAGAGGAATCTGGATAAATAATGGTAAGTCACTTCTATTTCTCTTCTTTCCCATGAATTTTGGAGGCATTGTATGTTGAGTGGGGGATCTCAACGCCGCGCTTTGACTTAGTACCGGAGCGAGAAAATGAAACTATAAAATATTTTAAAAGCTAAACAAAATAAATCTTTATTAGATATAAATATAACCAACATCATAACAATCTAAGATTCGTAAGAACAAAGTGGGTTCTTTCGGTTGTAGAAACAATCAGAAATCCTTGAGTGTAGAAATCGTTTATGAATTGTAAGTGAATGTAAGCACGTATTGTACCGGCGCAGTGTGGACCTTTGGAGATAATTTATCATTATATCAAAGAAAGGCACAAAGTTAGAGCGCTAAGCGGACGCCGCACGCTCCTAATTGATTTATAGGCAAATATTAAATCTGTTCTCACCAGGCCCCGTCCGCGCCGTGACTGATGGCCGTGCCCAATGCTGGGTGTCAAGGTTCTGTTACCAACACTTCGAGCTTTGATTGACAGCGTATTTTATATTTTATAATGAATTTGAAGAGCTTCATATTAATCTTCACGCTGTTTCTCGCATGTGGCAAGTAGCGTTAGGGAGTCTAGTGATAAGATACTGCGCTGCCTACTTTTCGCTGTATTCGAGAGGCTTTGCGTGTTGAGTGGCGAAACTCAACGTTGCACCACGCCCAGAACGAAGAAATTTAAATATTCAATTTCCTCGTGGAAATCGAACCTACAACCCGTCCGACTGTAAAATTGATCTAAAACAAAATTTCTCCACTAATCCATATTGCTTATCAATCTTACATGCAATGTGAATGTAAAACATCAACGAAACCAAATGAAAGAGCATCACACTTATCAAAACAATACAAAACTGGGGACGCTATCGACAACGATCGCAGGTTCGACGACGCTCTAAGTCCATTTTTTGTGGGTTGACATCTCGCTAATAATACTCATGAGAAAAATGTGCGCCGGAGTCGAGTCGTTCTCCTTTTGTTTTTAATTTCTACCTCAGTGGCACCGATTTAATTGGGCTCAAGTCGAGCGAGCGCACCTTCGTATTTCACCTCGCCTCGCTTCATTTGAATATTTAAAGCATTTCGGGTTGCCGTCACATTATTTTGTTTATTTACACAAATACAATATTGTATATTTATTTCGTGTCCGACGTCATTTATTAGGTGACGTGCCTTACCGGTGCGCGTCCTTCCCAGTATCGGCGTAGTTAACGCGGGGTCCCGCTCGCGTTCCATTTGGGAGTTTGAGGTGGTTTGTTAGTTTTTACTTTTTGTAGCCGTGGCCGCGTTGGAGACGCGTGTGGCGAGCTGTGGTCTTCGTTGTTTTCTCGCCGGCTTATCTTCGACAAGATTGCTCGTTTATAAATGAAGTTATATCGCCCCCAATTGAACACGGGGCTACGGAGGCGAGGCGAATTTTTAATTAGTTTCCGATGATAGAGAATTTTAAGGAGGAATGCGGGAGTCGTGTTACGGTGCTTGCGGATTTCTTAATTGAGATGTCAACGGCACATTTGGGAAATGGCCACTTCGAAAGTCAATTTATTATTTCTTGAATTCAAATTAAATTAAAGCAGCGGAACTCAACACCGGGTTTGATGCCAGATCGAAGAAATGAAAATATTGATAAATAATAATTCATCCCCTAGAGTGGAGGTCGAACCCACGACCGTCGAATTACAGTCACACCCTAGTGCTCTTGCACCCAAAAATAATGATATAATTATTTGTTACATTTAACTAAGATTAAAATAAATACATTACAATCAAACTGACATTGTTCTGTTTGCAACGTGTTCCAAAAAAATATCCGCTGTCGTTGTATAGTGGTTTATAGAAAGAATCTACGGGCGTAGAACTCTAACTCGTAAGGATATTTATGTACAAACCAACCATGTTTAGGATTACCAATTGTTGCAATATTTTAAATTGTTGAATCTATTTACTTTAACTTCCGTAATTAGGTTTCTATTTACCTGCTTATATCCTGAAGAACACAGAAGAAGCAGTTCACCTACTACGATCACAATATACTTAGAATATATTATAATTTACAATATTTTCTAGTTGTTCTTCTCCGTGCAGGGTAGGCACGGACACAGGACACAGGAATAATAGCAGTAGACGAGAGAGAGAAAAAGATTAATGTTGATGATTGTACGTGGGCATCATATTATTTGAACATACACACACACGCAGTCGAACATCACCTCTACATACGATAACAGCACCACCACTCAATCCGCAATACCTCAAATTCGTGCAGAAAGCAGAGAACGTAATCTTATGACTCTTAAACTCAAAATATCTTTCTTTTTTACTCAGTTTCTGCTTCATGTACGGATGGCCGTGGATCATGTCTAAAAAACCGCTTCTGGAACTCTGTCCTTACTAATTGAAACAATTTTTATCAGAATTTATAAAATTATTAACAAAACATAATTTATTTAATTTACAAAACCTCATAACATTTTTTTACGAAAAAACGTAAAACACATAATATATTTTTTTTAAAAGAACGTTATGAGGCTTTATGAACTAATTAAAAAAATGTGAGGCAGAGGCACAAAGATGTGACTGTAAACGCGACGGTTATGGGTTCGGTCCCCACTCGGATAAATGAAATATTTAATATTGACGCTTATGGGTTCGGTTTGGAAAATAAATATTTAATATTTTCATTTCGCTCTTAGGAAAAATCCGCCACTCAACAACCAAAGCGTCGAGATTATGGGAAGCTAAAAAAAACTGTAACACAAAAGTAAAACGTAAGACTTGAACCATGAATAGACTAGAAATTTCAACTCACATATACCTACAAATAATCAAGCATTGTTTAATGAATATCGTAACAAAAATTGAATTGCCAACATAAAAGTCGATGACGCAATCTAAGTAGGCATTAAGTACCACGAGCGAGCCCGCTCACTCATTAAGGTGTCAAACTTTGTCAAACATTCTTGGCGTCCATTAAGGGCACCAAATGGGCGGAGCTATCGGCGACCGAGGGCGATAATCTTGTACACACACGATACGTATCAGAAGATTTTATATTTTTCAATTTCAAACGTTTATCTATTTAGATTTTTGAGATCATCGCATATGTTAGCTACATACGAAGATCTCAAAAATCTAAAGTACAATTAAGCATAATAGATTATGTCTCAGATATTACAAAAATTAAATAGATAGATAGTAAACTATTTTTAAATAAAATTAAATTAAATCAGCTTCTCAGAATCAGAATATTTCACTTCCTCGAATGGGGTTCGAACCCACAACTAGTCGATTTTACAGTCACTTTTGTGCCTCTGCGCCACGACTGGCCTCAACTATTTTTATATATAATCATTTAATGATTTCAATTAATTAACATATACCTACTGTAAATAAGATTACCAATCTAATTATCAGTCAGATTTAACTAGGAATCTGTAACATTACGATGAGGTTACGGTACACCTTATATTCATAGGTGTGTCCGTCCGATCTACGACTATCAATTACAGTGTAAAAGTGGTTATTATTTCGAAACGCACTCGATAAATACAATAATCGGCAAGACACGACGACGCGCCGACGGCACTTTACACTGCGCGTGCGCAGATAGGCGGAGTTTGAGGAACACTTTCTTTTACTATGTAATTAGTTATTGACTTATAGATAAAAAACGTCAATAATTATACTTACCATATATGGATGTCTTTAAATATTTTAGTAGTTTTGATGTGTAACGCTATTGGTCATAGTACTAAGATAGTTATGTGCTGATTTATATATCAGATAATTATTTCTAATTTCCTAGAAATTACCAACTATAAATAGTAGGTACAAAATTGAATTCCGTCGAGATTAACAATCCATATTTATAACAATCTATATTTGTAATTCTGTGTGAATTACATGACTTATAATTATCTTAGTGTAATAAAGTTAAGATTTTACCGAATGCTTTCTACAGTTTCGATCAACAAAAAAATAAGAACCCGCATAAGAAATTGGTTTTGCGGGATGTGAGAGTCTAGCTTAATTTGGCGAGCTCTGTTCTTCAGCAGGAACTAACATTGTCCTGCTTATCCTGCTTCTCCTGTAGATAAAAAAACATTTTTATGCTAAGAACTTACTGTAATTATAAGACATTCTATGTTGCCAATTTAGAAAGATAATAGAAATGGAGTTAAAACTAAAGTTGTGAAATAAATAAAACAAATTATTTTCCATCTAAATATTTATTTCGCCCATTTGCACAAATATTCGAATAAAATTGCTTACGGTAGGTAATTCGCCGACTCTAACCACTACATTTGTACTTAACGATTTCTTATCCGGTCTCAAACATTCGAGTGCTGCCAGTAAATAAAATATGGATCTTGGAAGTAAATTTAAAACACCCTAAGCATAAATGTGCTAAAGAAAGACAACATTTTTCTAGGAATTTAACTTGTGTGTAAAATGCAAGATCAATTGTACCGTGTAAAACAATTTAAAACTAATTCGAATTAGTAATTTCCTAGTTACAACTCCCAAAAACCAAGCACTTTACTTAAACTGTGTTTTAGGCAATAAATTAAATAATAATACGAAACAAATAAAATCCAGTAAGATTCACAGTAATATAACCAACTGACAACACTCGACCAAACACTCAATATTCACAAACAGCAAAATGAAACCGAGCCACGAAATCTCCGTAACACGACGACGAAATAAATAAACAACGATGCCATTCCATATTACATTTTACGATTTACAAAAATAGCCGAAAAAATTTTTGGTAAAATTAGATTATATGGTATGTAATTGTATTGTGTTAAACGATACTACCGCTACAGAGAGATGTTTTACATAACATAACGCATTATAATGATAATGATAATAAATTCACTAATTAACTACAGATTAATATCAGTCACAATCATATATGCTTAGGTAACTCAATATCGTTGTCACTGTGCCATTGTTTTGATAGAGATTATTTACGCCTTGTGAATCCATTACTTTATATGAAGCTTGAATTTGTATAATTTAAATATCAATAAGATAAATCAATATCTTAAATAAATTTAAAGTGTTATTTAGGGAAGAAAAATATTTATTTAGAAATGGTATAAAAATATGAACGTAGCGGGATTTGAAACCGCGCCTCCGGGAAGCCGCCCAAGCGCTCTGATCATTAAGTCACGTTCAATTGTAAATACATATAAATCAACATCATCCATTTTTTATTATTACATTACGCGATAACAGTACTGTGTTTTGTTGTGAATATAAATAATATATAATTCAATATCCTCGTATCATACAGGACTTTTAGGATATTCTCTTTCAAAACAATGCCCAAGTTAGCAACATGTCAACTCTTAACTATAAGATTAAAATACAAATGTTAATGAAAATTCTAATAGATTAATAAGATTAAACATATTAATTGTAATACATTAGAACATTATATAAATTGTTCGTTGAAGATGTGAAAATATCACCCATCACTTATTCTATTATTAAAGATTATGTAAAATTTCAAAATATCACTTGGTTATTGGAAAGACGTGTGAAAGACAAAAATAGTTTATTGAATGTTTATGCAAGCCCTATTTGAACGCTGCCGGATAACTTTATGTTAATTTACCTAATAGATGTTGTCAGTATTAAAATTACCCACATAATATAATACTATAGAATGTTATAAAATTGGAATAAAATGTTAAAATGTTATTCAGTATAAATTTCAAAAATTTCATATACATATTTTTTAAGAACCAAGAGATCATACAATTAAAGCCCGACAAGAATGTACATAATACTTGTTGCAATCGATAATAATAGATAAACTAGATATAATTATATAAAAAGTTGTTACAATAAAAATAGTAAACGATTAAAAAATCTCTCAAAATTGCACTGTTTTAATCAGGGATGGTATGGAGCTCCGTTATTGTAACTATAACCGAAACAATCTGATACTTGAAATATAAAAATATCTGTACCCATAACCTAAACTTATCACAACATAAGAGGACCGTTTTCACAATTCACACAAATGAAATTCTTTATCTTTGAATTACATAATCCAATGATAGGTTTACAATACAAATTCAAATCGATCAAATACTCATGCAAACTTGAATCGATTTATCGATGGTATCGAGTATCGAGTCGTATAGTAGTTATACGTCGCGAAGACAAATGTCAAAATGGGCCTTTTATTTTGTGATAGCTTTAATCCAATATAAAATTTTCAGATAGTTTCGGAAATTATCAGTGGATTCATGATAGTCCGAAATAATATTATATTCGGAACCGAAACCGCGACGGTAATAGTATTCTTACCAAATATATCATCCGTAACATCCCTGGTTTTAATTATACTAAAATGATACTTGAAAATTATTGTGCATACAATAACTTAACGCATTTTGATAGTTTTACAGTCTTTGTTCATTCAATATATATTAGTATTAAAGTTGATTTCTTAATATACTAAATCATAGAATACACTTGAGTCACAAATAAAAAGTTCATAAGAAATAAATTCTTATTTGACGTAAAAAACTGTAAAAGATTATTGTTTAAAATTTTAGTTTTGAGCAACGTATTAGGAATCATACCAAGAACGAACACTTGCCAAAAAGCTTGTGTTTTTAAAAAAGTCCTGTAAAGTATAAAAATATATTGTACCTAATACTTTTACGGAATTTCATATGAAAATCAATCTACAATTTAATGTAAAAAATATAGTGTTAATATAAAAAGAAGAAAATAAATCATAAAATATGTCACGCACTAAAATATTAATACAAAAATAAATATACTTTTCGGTTTGACACACAAATATCACGTTACATATAATTATAATAAATGAAATTTAAATTAATGTATTTGGTAAAAACATTAAATGAACCTATAGCTAAATGGTTGCTAAACGTAAAGATTGTTAAAATATTCAAATATTCGATATTAGATACAAAGTCAAACTGGAAGATCGGATCATACGCCACAATATTGTTCGAGTTGTATATTTTATCATATATCACCTGCTTATGGCCCCGATGTCTAACGAAATGTGTGAAAACTACAAAATCAACATCATTTCAAGTAATAAGCTTAACAATATAATTAATCCCTACAAATGATATGCACATCAATACAGAAAAGCTTCAGAATTAAAAAAACACCTTTAAGAATATTAATAGCAAAAGGTTTTAAATTTGTTGCTAAAATATTGCTGTAGGCGTTTATAAATTCTAAGTATTTTCATATATATATATTTTTCTTTTAAGAAGCGCTACAAGAGTGATGCATAGTTACACAACTTTACTAAAAAGTTATAAATACAAATAAATAGCCTAAAATGAAACGAATCTTGCATTATAATTATTAAAATCACTGCTAGCAGCGCCATCTTTACAAACATTCGTGAACCTCTCTTCTCAAAAATCCGTGAATCACTCCTTAATAGTTTAATAATAAGCATTGAAGTTCTAACAGTAAGATTTAACACATAAATGCAATATATATATTTAGCATTGCATTATGTTCTTGTTGTATGTTACGTTACAATTATGAAATAATAACTGCACTAATTTTTAAAAAGCATATTATTTTAACATTTTTAAAGTGTTATTCCACAATTAGGAAAGAAAAATTACGTATTTAGATAACGTATAAAAATTTGAACGTAGACTGGACTCGAACTCTCCTGGAAACCGACCAGGAGAACCGACCTGGTCGGTTTCCAGGAGGCGCGGCGTTATACGTTTTCTAAATAAGTATTAAGCATATTACGTTTCTTGAAAGTTAGTTTATACACAAAGTTAGAACTTCATTTACAATGCTATTCACTTGATCACATAAAGCATTTCTAAACGCAATTATAAGAACAACTTTTTTACAACATAAAACATCTACAACTATAAAAATATAATATATTTATCGATATTAATCTCATCCTTCATTGTACTTATTTATTAAGGTATGAAAGAAGAATATTTAAATTTGTATTGCCTGTTTAATTTATTTGAAAATATATATATTTTTTAAATTAACAACTTTTTTTACTGAATTAACTTCACTATCAAACATGGTGTCATGTGTTAAATATTTTGCTTTAAATGATGTTGCTGTAGTTGTATTCAGGTACCAACCAAATTCAGACCAACGTAAAGAATATGAACATTTGAATGAACAGGCAACACTAATAGTTTCAGATTAAAATTTAAATAAATTATATAATAAAATAAATCATCTATTATACCGTGGCGGTACTTTGTTCATCAACATATAAACAAATAAAAGTTTTTACAGAAAAGTAATGTCTAAAACATACATGGATTATTGTAATTGGTCATATTTTAAATCCACAAAGCCTTACAATACTCGTACACACGTAAGAATTTCCAAAATTACGACATTTATTTCTTATTCTAAATATTTTATTCTAACCAGCAATGCAATCAACGCTGTCTGTGTAAAAACGGCCCAACTACAAAGAGAATACGGTCTCTACAGAAGATTTAAGGTAATTTAGATATTTTATTATTTATGTTAAGATATTTTTTCTAAAACACATGCAGTAGAATAAATAGGCAGAGGGAACCTAATGTTACGAGAGTAGGGGAATAACAATGATTTATTCCTTTAAGTGGAAATCGAACTTACAACCGAGTGTGTAAACACATATAGGGAGAGGTTGTCCCGCTGTAATTAATTATATATTACTAATATAGAAATGCTACATTGGCATATCTTTATTACTAATACATAATTAACAAATACTAAAACTGTGACTGTAAACACAACAGGTTTTGGGTTCGATTTTTTGTTTGATTATTTCCCGTGTTGAGTTCCGCATTGAATTCCGCCACTCAACACGCAATATGGAGTCCTAACACTAGCTTTTGTCTACCCCTACCCTACTATACAGCGTGAAACTAATAAACAAATACTATTATTTACTCCATCAGTTGGACCATTTTCATACTTACGGCCACATTTAATAATATGAAGCCAATAAGAACAGACAGCTAGCGACTTACATTTAGAATATTTAGTTTTTTATCCATTTTAAATTATTTCGCTTGTTACAGTTTATTCCGGAATGTTTAATTTTGTCATTTTATTTCTCATTTAATTTCATATATTGTCCTGTTTAGACGGTATTGGCACAACTTTTGTAAATATTATTTAATTAATAGTTGCAACAAATGGAATCAATCAATTTTTAATTGGCAAAAATATTCGTAATAACATTTTAGTTCCATACAAATCAAAGTCTCAGAATGAAAGTGATTTTTTATTTTCGTTTGGAACAGAGTATTTAACTCTATCTCTTTTTTCAATATAAAAAATTATACAACAATTGAGATGAATTGTTTTCAATACAAGAATGCGAAGATATATTTTATGTTGGACACAAAATTTAATTAAGGTAAAAGATTTAATTATGGTAATATAGCTGTTAAGTTAAGACATAAATGTCCTTTGACATTGTACATTTTAAAACACAGCATAAATAATTTTGACATATAAAAAAAAATAAGAACCCAAATGTACTTTACCATAACTTTCACAAAATGCCGTATATATTTCACTTATTTCATTACAAATCCAAAACGAAATACGCCATCATATTACTTCCATTTTTATGTGTTAAACGTTAGCATTGGGATTCCCCGTTTTCATGGTGACCGGAGTCGAAGCTACTTAAATGGCCTAATCCTTTAGGGGGTATGGGGGGCGGGGTTTCCCCTTCGTCCACGTGGAGGGGTTCAGACATCATCGATATAATTTCTTCATAGCGGAGTGATTCTATGATGTCGATATCTGTTAATAGTTGTAATAGTTAATAAATGTTATTAAATGTATTTAACGACGCTAACATAAGGGTCCACGAATTCTAAAAACTCCGTTTTCACTTAGTATTGTGTAATGGCATAAAAACAAATATATAAAGGTTATAAAATGTATAATTTCATTTTTTTCACTTCACTCATATAACAGGGTAAGTTGAGTGAATTCAGTGACACCAGGTATTCGTTTCTCTTTATCGTTTCGAATCTTAAACCTTCGCGTTAAGCTATGTTTTACTGTGCCACGATTGATATATTATTATTTTGTTTGAATTGGAAATTCATTCTTATACTTATCAAATTAAATATTCAAATTCATCTTTCAAAAAGGGATGAAAAATAATAATGAATCAAAGGTATCGGGCAAAGGGTTTCCAATTTTAAATTTCATTTAAAAACTTTGAGCCTGAGGCCGCCGTGGCGCAGTTGGAAAATTTTTGGCTATGAGCGCGATGCTTGTGATGCCATTTCTATTATCCAGCTCTGATAGATCGAACACGTCGTTCAGTTACTACACTCAACATTCAATGTCTAAAAAATTTGCAGAAAATAGAAAAAGGTGTGGCTTAACACTAGGTTCCCTATACTTACCCTGTTGAAAGTTTTAAGAAAAAAAATAAATCATAATTTACCATGATTATGCCGATCAGGTGCATTGGTATAATGGTGGGCATCAACGCTTACACCCGAATCACGTTCTTCGCACGTTCCTCGAGCACGTCGCGGTACTGCGGGCGCGTCGCCCCATGTGCGTTTATCACCTACAGATGAAGGGAGAAAAGTTATATTTAACTATTGTAAGTTAAAATAAATATGAGTAAAGATTGTTTCACATCCATGTGAAGATGCTTCGATTATTATGAAAGGTACGGAACCATTATTACAAAATTTTAAAATTGAAATTTTAAATACTTGATATATAATTTGTAAAAATCAATAATAAAATAAATTAAATGAAAAAAATATTAAATCTAAAATTATTATGACAAAATGCATATGTTCTTGTTAGTATTCTATAGCGTACCGGACACTCTCGGCGGTAAAGGCGGCGCGTCGCCAGGCTCGCTCCACGACGCGCGGCTGTGACGACGCGTTTCAACTTCTTCTTCTACTGTGTCTCTATAACGTTATAAGAAAATACTTTTTAACCTCTAGACATATTATCATTATTGGGTAGCGGAAATAACTTGGAACAAACTTATAAGTTTTGACGTAACTTAATTAACACTCATATGACTTAGGCCTCTATTTCAAGGCTAAGACCGATTTTGAGATACCGTTCTCATTCATTAACTGTATATCTATCTAACTATAAATGGAAAGGGTATCTCAAGACCGACCGATTTATAAATATGAGCCTTAGTGATAACAGCGTTTCAACGTTTTTCAATTGGCGCAGATTCGAGTTCCGTTAACTATAACGTAATATGATACGTTTTCTGAAATAAAAAATATATCTCACTTGTACTTCTCCAAGGCTGGTCTAGTAGGACTGCGCGGGTCACCTGACTTCGGTCGTGTGGGTAGCGGCGGCGCTGATTTTATCATGGAATTACAATTATCCTCACAATCTCTATTATCTGTCACGGGAAGACTGTTACTCATTATACCGCTTTGTTGGTCCAGAGAATCTTCTAGAGAGTACTGGAATTCATGATAAAAATATAACTAAGTATATCAACGTTCATTGTATTTTTAATTTAAAACTTTATATGTATTAAACTTACTATAGGTTTATTATAGAGATGTCCATCTTCATAATAGGTATCGCTTTGTTGAATGCTATGTGATCTCTTATCCAAGGCTGGCACTGGTGGTAATGGTGTACTGTCAAAACATATTAAAAATTAAAAAAATATATAAATGGTGAACACAGTCGAAAGTTCTGAGGTAACAAATATAAAAAAAATACAGTCGGATTGATGGCCTCCTTTTCCCACAGAAGTCGATTAATAAAATAATGAATTCCATGTTTTTAGAGAATCGTAACAAATATAATATTTTTTTATTTACTTTATAAAAATAGGTTGTATCCATGTATATACATTATATACATTTTATAGCACTAATATAGTCAAAACCTATTAATTTACTTACTTAACTATGCTTTCTGACAATTGACGTCTTGCACGAGCTAAGCCTGGTCCCAGATTTTGCCTCAGTTGACTGAAACGTTCTACTAGGCGCCTGTAAAACACAACAAAATGTACTAGTTCTAAATCTTAAGCAAGCTCTTAAATTTCTGAAAAAGAGACAGCCAATAGTGAAATAGTAGGGCCCAGATCTTAGTTATTTGATAAAGCCTGAAAGTTCCTGTGCATACACGAAATATTGGTAAATAGGGGAGAGGGGGCAGCTTAGAACAGGGGCACCTTTGAAAATATGTGTTAACAGAGTTATTTTAAAAAGAAATTTTGGTAGATTTTTTTTGAGTAGTGACAGCACTAATCTGCACTCGTGTCACTTGTCACCGCTGACATATGAGAACCAGTTGTTGAGCTACGAGGAGTGTTTGATTTTGAGTAAAATTTTATACATTTTTAAATAAACGGGTAAGGATCGCAGAGATCCAATTCAAAGTATATGGTTTTATTTTTTCCTCTTTTAGTTAGAATGTTTCATATATCATGCAATAAACTAGAGATTACTACAATTTTTAAACTTTTACTTGAAAAAAAAAACGTTTGTAATTTTTCAAATACCACTGAGGCAGCTTTGAACAAAATAAAGGGGGCAGTTTTGAATATTCTTATATGTAAAAAAATACCACGAAAGTGGCGCAGCGTCACGAAGTGTGACTGTAAAACCGACTGGTTGTGGGTTCGATCCTCACTCAAGAAGATGAAATATTTACTTAAATTTCCATTTCTTCGTTCTGGTGTCGAGGCTAAGCGTGGCGTTGAGTTCTGCCACTCAACACGTAATGCTTCCAGAATTCGGCAGAAAGTGGGGAACGGAGTGTCTTCCCTTCCCTCTGCCTACCGTGCTGTGTGCGTTATAAAACGTGAAGCTGATTTTTATTTCTTACGTAGACTATTTCCGCCAATTTGAGTTGCTGGTTACGTCACGTACTACATCCATGTTTTCCTTTAAATTTAATTTTTCTAAGTTCAAATTAGGGTAGTAAGCTGTTTATTTAAAAAATATTTTGTTTTATTTTGATAATACTAATATTTATTTTATGATTGATCCCATAATGTTAATTACTTCTACGAAGCCAAAGCTACTTTTTTGTTATTTTAAAGTGTTTTAAAGTTTATTAATAATATTAAAGTTATTTAACACTAGTACTAGTACAATCGCAATATTAAACTAGGTATATTATTTTTTTAAGTGAACATGGTACTGATATTTGATCTCCATCGTTTCTAATTTATTGATAAAATTACTTAAAAGCCTTTTAATTTCATTGAATTCGATGATAGTTCAAAACTGCCCCATATATGTTCAAAGCTACCCCGGAAGGGGAGCAGCTTTGAACATTTGACTACTGCTACTAAAGTTGATATTGCACCTTTAACTTATATATTTTTCTACATATGTTGCTACGATTTTGTGGCACAATAGTTGGACTAAGCATTGTGAAATAGTAAAGAAGTTAAAAACTGTAGAATTTTTAAATATGACACAAAGTTTAAAAATCGTTCAAATGTGCCCCCCTCTCCCCTACTATCAGGGAATATGGAGTTTGGGTGGTGGTTACTTTGGCAGTTATTAAGTAAACAAGATGCAAATAAATAGTATCTAACTTTTGTTAAATAATAAAGCTATTTTTTTATATATTCTTGGGAGTAATATTAGAATTGACGTTGTCCATTGCCAGATACTTACAGCATGGTTTTAACCTAGTGCCAGACACCTATAAATTACAAGCGCTTAAAGAATCTAATCTACTTCAGTGTAAAAAATATTATTTTTCCTAATATTCTCGCAGGCGCTTATAGGATTTGGGGATGTCTGGCCGGGACTCATGACCATGCTAAGTATGTCATTTCTAACATTGTTCACAAGAAAATATTTAAAAATTGAGCTTTATAATTTAACAAAAGTTAGGATCTATTTCTTTCATCCTTGGTACTTAGTATCTGCCAAAGTAACCACCACCCAAACTTCATATTCCCTGATAGTACTAACCATTGTTGGCTGTATGCGCACAGAAACTTTCAGGCTTTGTAAAACAACGAAGGTCTGGCTACTATCGGCTCTTGGGTGATTCGTATAAGATTAACAAATATGAAACAAGAATATGTTTCATGACCGTTTTATTAAACATATGTATAACACAATCACACAATTCTTTTTATTTTACGCTGTATCCTGCATATTAAAAAGTAGGCTAAGGAAACCGAGTGTTATGATCTTTCGATCCCATTTTCCATTTGAATTCGAGACAGCTCAAAGCGAGTGAGTGCGAGCGAACTCAAAGCTAGTTTTGTCTTACTAGAGCGTTGAAATGAAAATAATTCACTACATTTTCTTATGAGTATCGAACGCATCACAATCGAGTCCCACGATATCCTGTGAGCTAAATATTCTTATAAGGAATGTAAGCTTATCTTATCTTATTAGTTTTAGTATAAAATTGACAATTACTTAACGTTAATACAAAAAAATATACAATAAGTAAACAATAAACAACTGCATACCTATGCAACGGCTTAACCTCCTCAGGAGCTAACCGACCATGTAGAGTAAGCCCCGCCTCCACTACAGCCAATTGCGACGCAATGAGCCTTCTTAATTTGGCCGCTGCGGCCGCTTCTCTGGGGGTTGCATTTCTACTGAACTCCGCCGTAAGGAAAGCTTGTTCGTATTTAGTTATACCCCCTTGCACGTTAGCGTCTATTGTGCCTTGTAATCTCATTGAAAATGGGTTTATATTCTGTGTGGGGTCCGCCGTGTATTGGGATATGAGACTGCGGAGCTCACGTTCTGTTGCCTCCATTGTTTCGCAAGCGAACTGCAATAAATATTTAATTTTGTTTGCAATACGAATAAATATGTAGAAGTTGTGTGACACAGCATATAATTAAATGTAAAGGCGTGACAAATGTGAGATTGTGGGATCGATGCCCATTCGGAGTAATAAATTCGGAGTATTGAAATTATTTTCATTTTCTTGCTCTGGTAAGCCTGTAATGTTAAAAATGATAAAAGTTGATAGTTTAAGGTCTAACATTATTTGAATCAATATTACTATAGACCCATTTTTTTTAAAGAAGGTAATCATCAGCTTCACGCTGTTTTCCGCACACAGCAGGGTAGGCAGTGGGAACCTAGTGTTAACACTCCAATCATAGATCTTAACTAGAACTTTCAGCTAATACAATACAAAATTTTACAATGTTAAAATTCATATATTAAATCATAGAAATAATTCTAAATTATAAAAATTCTAAATAATAAAGAATAAAAAACTTACTTCTACTGGCGGTATTTCCTCTACGGATCTCGATATGACTTCAGACCATCTCAATATCCCTGGCAGCGTCGTTTCCGTCACAAGCGTTGTGCGTTCAATCCATAAACTCTGTAAAATAATAGTTTTAAAATGAATCAAATCAAGTCATTGTATTAAAAAATAGTGCTTAAAAATAATAAGCTATCATTATATATTTTTTTTTCAATTTATAACCTGTTTTTAAAATAGAAGAAAACTAAATTATATATTTATCAATAGGAATCCAAAATTATTTATCAATAAGAATTTGAGGCCAGTCGTGGCGCAGCGGCACGAGGTGTGACTGTAAAACCGACTGGTTCTGGGTTCGATCCCCACTCGAGGAGATGAAATATTTACTTAAATTTATATTTCCATTTCTTCGCTCTGGTGTCGAGGTTAAGCGCGGCGTTGAGTTCTGCTACTCAACACGCAATGCCTTCAGAATTCGGCAGGATGTGGGGAACCGGAGTGTCTTAACACTAGGTTTCCTCTGCCTACTCTGCTGTGTGCGGGATACAGCGTGAAGCTGATTTATTTATTTAGGAATATAAAACTAAAGGGTAAGTTATAAAGCATTGATTATAAATTCTTCTTATATTTGCTAAAGTTGCTTCAAAGATTACATGAATGGATTTGAAGTCATAATTATGTGTGAATGTGCAATCACCATTGTGGGAAATACTTTTGTAGATAAGTGACATTCCCAAAGTGCCCAAAGTGTGCCAAATTCATACTCCATAGTCCCCTGTGGAGTATGAATTTGGCACACTTATTGTTTATATGTAGAAGTGCAAAATGTTAATATTTTTCAATAATAATGCTTATTGTATTTATAAAGTAATAAATATGCGGCGCGGACGCCATTTTCGTAAAAAGGGGTCCACAGTTTTTATATAACGTAAATGATTCATATATATCAGAGATTTTAAATACAAGGACAGTTTCGCAGTAATCGCAGCTCTTACGAGGGTAACTTCTAAAGACTAAATGTTTATATAGTCTCATGAAAAGCAGCTTTAAACGTTGTATCTCTTTAATTACACAAACCTACAAACAACAATACCTTAAACTCGTTCTCCTTATCGATAGGTGGCTTGTGCAACGGTCTGTCGCACAAGAACGTGTCGACGTCGTTGCAGGCGTAGAAGCGCTTGACGGGGTCGGGCGCGCCGTGCGGCCACGAGCGCCGCGACGCCACCGGCTTCACGTTGCAGATCTGTATATCTATGATGACAATCATATTTAGATCATTTAAATTAGTAGGCAGTGTCAAATTATCGAGGGTTTTGGGTTCGATTTGTATTCAGAATGAATCATATTCATTTCTTTGTTCTGCTAAGAAGACAAAGCGCGGTTTTGCTACTCAACAAACAAAGCATCGAAAATTGAAGAGAAAGGAGGGCCGATTGTCTAAATTTTGAAATTAATATGTATGTTAATAAAAATATGAATGAGTTTACCAAAATTTGTAATGTACATACATAATATTAATAACTAAAAATAGGCTTAAACTTAGCGCACTTGTAACTCTAATTTGTAATTCTTTATATTTTCCATATTATCTTCTTGTTTTGAATAAAATTATTTAACTTTGACTTTCACTAGGAGCCCTAGTCCTTCCTATATGGGGGCCATGTATAGCGTAAAGCTTAAAAAAAGTACATAAATTGTGTCATAACATTAATACGGCAATGAAAGTTCAACATTTTTTTTATCAATAACTGGGAATCGGTTTTCTTTTAATTACTGAACTCTTATGCTAATATTAATTAATTATTACACATTTTAATGTATAACAAAACAATTAAACTCACATTGTCCATCAGCAGCAATTATAGAATCATCTGGCGGCGTGTTTCTCATTAAAATATGTGCTGATACATATTCCGACTGCAGGCGCTGCGTGAAAGCGCCGATACGTTCGTAGTCTTGCCCACGGTATACGAATTGTTTATTCTGTGAAAAAAAAAGAATATTAAATTAAATTACTATTAAAATTTTAAGGCATATTATTTATATCTAAAGTAGTAATTTAAAGTACAGCAGCTAAGGTTTACAAAAGTTAAAGCGAGTGAGTGCGAGGTACAAATCGTACTAAATTTTTTATAAACATTTTCTTATTAGGAGCACCTACCCTAACAAATAATGGACATCCTTTCCCATAGAAGCCAACTCTAAAATACTCAGGCTCGGGTCTCAATTGCTCCAGTACCGAGTCCAGGAAGGTCGCGTGAGTGCGGAGACAGTGTGCGAGGCGCGCGTAGTCACATAGCTTCACTTCGTATAGAGTTGCCAATTCGCGGAGCAATGGTAGACCTTTCTCCCAGCACTGGAATGGAACAATAATGTAAAGTAAATAGTATAAGTGGTTAGCCCTATTTAAAGCCGTTGAGACGCAATGGAACAGCATCCGACTGTAAACACGATATCCGATAGTGGGTCCAATTCATACTCGATAAGTTTTCCTATTCAATATTTAATGTCTCAATAAATAATTGGGCAGATTGTAGAGAATAGAATGTATTGACACTAGGGCCTATAATTATAAGCAACTCTCAAGTCTGAGATCGATCTTGAGTTCCCTGCTTCGTCAGCTAGTCGATCTATTTGTAGGTAGATTAAAATTTTAAAAAAGGTTAAAAAATGAAACAAAGGGGACACTAATGTGACTTAAATAATATTTAGGTCTACTATTTTTATTTTTTTTCTTCAATATTATGCTACTTCCTAACAACAAGTTAGAAAGTAGTGCTTGTAGGAAATAATAAGATCTTAGTTTTATTATTACAACAGTGGCGCTGTTGATTTTTACTTTTAATATAAAATTGTATTGAATTTATATAAGTTATTATTATTACTATATACAAAAAAAGAAGAAAAAACAATTGGTGTTGAGTTTTGTATATATATATTCTTTTAGTGTAAATAACAGAAGAAATAATAAAAATATATATATGTACCTTTCCACGGTCAAAATATTGCAACACCTGATTATACAGAGCCTCCTTGCGTTTCCATTCTGGTGTTTCAGGGTGCTCTGGGTCCACGCCTATTTGATCACTATCCCAGCTCAATGTTTCAGCATAGAGCTATAAATAAAAATGTTTATTTTTAGTGCACCATACTTCAAAATAAAAAAAGGATTCTTCAGCTTTAGTGCCAAAGACATACTTTATTTTTATATTTTGACTAATATAATGATTAATTCATTGATAACTACACCAAAAGTATATTATGTTAATTATCATGGTAGTAATTAAAAAATCTACTTACTACTTTGTAAAATTAATAAATACAGTGATATAGCAAGCGAGAAATGGAATACAAGAGTTATAATTTTAGGACAGCTGTGTCTACGTTAAAATTTATTAATATGAAATATTTTTGTTTTATAAAAACTACTCATGTTCTGTCAAATTTTATGCATACAAATAGTCCGTTTAGAAAACTTTACAGATGGTCGCGGGCAGTCTACTGTCTAATATTAGTTTAGTTTAAGTTAATTTAAAGTAAATTATATCTCACCAAAAGTGTACATCCAGCTTCTATCCAGTTGTCGGATGCGATATGTAAATCGTGCAACTTGTAAACGTAGCGCAAATACATCTCTTTACGGTCGATTTCATTTTTGTAGAAGTTCTGAAAGAGTATTTTTTATATAATTGCTTTGATAAAATAATGGAGGTATAAAGATACCAATATTTTTAATAAGGTGTGTTTATTAACGATCGTAAGAAATATATAGTTTAAAAATATTTTTATAACTTTGGGGCTACCGTGGCGTGTGGGTTCGCTCCCAACCAGGGGAATTAATTTTTATCATTTTTCCAAAACGGTTGTATAAAATGCGTCGTTGAGTTCTGCCACTCAACATATAGTTTTTTTAATTCAGACAAGCAGTAAACCTATCCGTTCTGTTTCTGTACGTGCCGTAAAGACGGCGCCTTGCATCTATTTGTAGTAATAAGATTCGGTGCACACGCATCCGAGTACACTGAGAAACTACAAGCTCTAATAGTAAATAAAAATAAAAATCAATACTAACAAGCAAATTGACAGTGGCCGCCATCCGCTTGTCTCTGTGCTCGGCGCCTTGCATGACCGCGCGGTAGTCCAGCAGGCGCTCCAGCAGGCGCGTCACACACCCCACGAACGCGGTCCCCGCTTCACGCCACCCCTCGGTCGAGACTCGCTCCATGAGACTGGAAAACATATTACAATCCACACCTAATATTATAAATTCGAAAGTAACTCTGCCTGTCTGTCTGTCTGTTACGCAATCAGGGCCAAACCGCTAATTCAATTGTGATAAAATACTCATATAGTGATATGTGAGGGTCTTCGGATGAACATAGGTTACTTTTTTTTCTCATATTTGTAATATTGTCGATATAAATTAATATATTAAAATACTTTTTAATTTGACAGGCAATTTATTCCGCCATGTTAATAACAACCGACCGTTGCTAAGCAACGGTTTGCAAAGTTTATTTGTTGTTATAAGAAAACGTCACCCAAAATGAGCTTAACGCATACATGGCGTGCGCCGACTCAACCTTATGAGATACATAAAAATAATGTTTTACAAAAATATTGTCCTTTAAATAATGTTTAAAAAAGTCCGCGATACACATACCATATTTATCTCTGAACCATTTTAATTAATTTACTTTATATTTATCGGGTTTTTGTTGTATGTATTTTCTATAATTTGATATTGATCCTTATGAAAATGAATATAATAGTCACTTTTAGCATTTCATCTAGATTGAAATTATAGTTCACTGTATAACATTCTCATAAATAATTAAGGAGATGTCACTGATTCGAAATGACCTAGCCTACGAGCGGCATAGTATGACCGACGCGCACGGGCAGATGACTTTGACGGTTTTGTAAATTTTCATACATTTTCGAACTAGTGTTTTATATGTAAATATTTGCTGTTTATAATTAATTCATACTTTTCTTTGGTTCTTCGATTATTCGAGTAGTAGATTAGTTAGATTTTCATTAATTTCTTGGTGTGGTGTAAGTTGCAGCCCTGCGCGGCATCGGCATAATATTATTTAAGTATTAAGAAGAAAATTGTTGGTTATATCATCTCAGTTGGATGGTTATCTATACCGTTGTTATACACTTAACAAATTGTGGTTAGTATTGTAGTTAGTAGTGTGGTTGTAGAAAGGACTTTAGTTATTTCATATAGTATCTATGTACGCTGCGCGCGTACAAAAACGATTAAAAAGGGTTTTCCCGGGTAAATCAGTAAAATCGATCACTGAAAGTATAATAAAAATTAGTTCAGTTATTCTGGATATTAGCTCGGGGAAATAGAAAGATAGACAGAGACAAAAAATATATATTTTTTAATTGTATTTAGGTATTATATAAATAACCACATGCACTTGCAAAATATGTTTTTTTGCATGCACAACACATTTAATTTTAATTCTTTTAAATAATTATTTTACTTTGATAATATTAATAATGTAGCTGGTTTTGTTTAGTTTTTTTATTAATATTTTACTTTGGTTACGTTTACTTATATTTTTTTCATTTAAATTAGTTACATATTTTCAAAAACAATTTCCTAAATATATCTAATGAGCATTCGTAAAGTTTAAGCAGGCGAAGCCGCGTCCGGGTCCGCTAGTATTTACATATATTTTATAATCTTTTGATGGACTTTTTATATTAATTTAAAAAAAATTATCCAGTGTGTAAGTCTTGTTAGTGTAAATCTTATTATATTGTATGTTTTAGATAAAAATAAAAAAAATACCATTTCCTTTGTCAAACATCAAATGTCATTATGGTCGATCATAATGTTTTAGTTCTTGAATTTATATTTTTATCATTAATGCTATGATCAAAAAACATATTGAAACAAATACATCATGAAAAATACTGAAATAAATAATTATACTTACACAGAACTCAAATGCTCCCTGAAGTGAGTAAGCGTTAACATAGTAATCAAAAAATTAATGAAATAGAACGATATATGAAAATGTGAAAATATGCGAAATTATATTATTTCTTTTACGAGTAACTTTTATATATATTTTTTTATGAATAAATGTATGATGCCCTTGGAATTTTATAAAACTAAAGTCCCTTTTTATTTTAGTTAGTTTAATTTTACGGGTACAATTTATTATATAAAGATACGACTTTGGTAAGTTTTCAGCATACACTATGTTTTGACCAACTATTAACTCGTCGTAGTCGTAAAATATGGTCATCTAGTTTATTTGATAAAGCCAGCCAGAACTTGTGGCCGTCGTGAAGTTAGATTTTCTTTAACTTTGCGCATTATTCACCCGGGAAGAACATAATAAAATATACTAATAAAATGTATGAAAAAACCTAAAATTGTGCAGTCAAAGCTAACTTCAGGACAGCTATAACTCGTCGACCACACTATACAATCACTTTAAGCTAATTTAATAATTATTATTAAGCCAAATTCAACTTACACAGTGTCAAACAACCGTCTATAATGATCATCCGCTTTATTGTCAGCAACTAGGGAGTCCAGTTTATCTACCAAAGCCGCTTCTGTTTTCCTCGCAGAGCCTGTAGCAGCTCGTTCAGCCGCCATTAATGCGACGAGTGCTCCTAAAGCTGCTCTACGTAACTCTGGTACTAGAGTAACTTCTAGAAGTGCGCCCACAGCTGGCCCTATTAGTTGGAGCTGGGCAACACCTGGATAGTATTTTTTTCTGTGATAAGTGGAGAATCAAGGAATTGAAAGCAAAAATATTTCTATTGCAAATAAATTACTTATTTTAGATTGACTTAAAATAATATATTTGCGAAGTCTCATGCCGCCATTATTTCTTCACTTCTGTCACTCATATGTCAAACATAAAACAAATTGTATTCTCTCTTGTCAAACGATAATTCTTAGTAATTATCTTTGGGTAGCGGAAATTAACAGAGATACTAACAACATAAATAAGTTGTAACAAGCGTATAAAAATTTCAACGTAGCTTGATGAGAACGTATGGCTTGGTGGTCCGAGCGCCTGGTCGGTTTCCAGGAGGCGCGGGTTCGAGTCCCGCTACGTTCAAATTTTTAGCCAACTTTACGTTTTTTACCGCATAGCAGGGTAGGCAGGAAGTCAAGACACTCCATCTAATGCTTTTTGTTCAAATGTGATACGTTGCATATTGAGTAGAGTAACTTAATGCCGCGCAATGACCACCACAGCGGGAAATGAAAATCATTTAAATGAGTGAGTCTCTGAGTGAGAATCAAACATACAACCATCACATTCATAGACAGTGGCTGTTCCACTGCGCCATAAGGGCCTCAGTATAATAACAACAAATAATTAGTACACACCCAATCTAGTCCAAACAGCAAGTAAATGCAACGCAGCGGCCGCCCTCATAGCGGCGCGCTGTGGTCCTCGAGCCCATTGTTCAGCTTGAAGCGCGTTCGCCGTCACTAATGCCACGCCCAGCTCCAGGTAACCGGACCATAGCTGAGGCGAATGTTATTATTTTAGTTCTTAGGTATTTAAAGTCTTTCAAGAGATACTCGTGACAGGGACTTAGCCCTGTTGGTCAAACAGAAATAACTAAAAGTTGTGTATGATATTAGACACATTCATACAAGTACCCGAGACAGCGAGACTTTAGCCGCAACTTTAGTGTGTTACGCCGGACGATATACATGATTTGTTCTTTGATAACTGATTGCGATTATTATTTAGCTAACTAAGGCACAAAATGTTCTTGGTATCATAGCATAGTTTCATAGCAATGGAAAATAAAATTATTATAGTTTTTAGGTATTCTCAGAGTATATGAGCTCATTGTTCAGCTTGAAGAGCATTCGCTAATGCCACGCATAATTCTAGGTTGTCGGATCAAACCTGTGAATAACATTATTACTTTTAAGTTTTCTCCTATATTTAAAGAGATAAATAAAAAAAGAGATATTATCTATTGAATTATACATAATAAAGTCATTCATTTCATTACTAAATTTGTGTAGTAGGGTAATAAATGTTCTATTATTTTCAACTAGATTAGGGGAACACATATAACGGTACATACAAATATTTTTTGTTGTAAATTCAAAGCTTTAATCCTCGTGTATCCTATATCCCGAAGTTCAATTCAGTAATTTTTTATTATAAAGTACGAAAATTATAATTATCAATGACATTGTTAACGGTTCTACATTTCATTTTTAAAAATTTGAAATGAATATAAATTAAGATTAATATTTAAATAATTTTTTCATGAAATAGTATCAATAAGTTACCTGAGAGTCAAACTGAGGCGGTTCATCACCCAAGAACCTCTCCAACAAAGGTTTCGCTAGGTCTTGTAATGCTGACAATAATACTTTACAGCTTTGAACTCTGAGCACCATCCAGTCTGGTGGAAATACCTGTAAAAACAGTGCTTGTAATAATTAAAAACGACATTAATAATCATAAATTTAATATTTTTTTGTGTTAATCTAATTTCTTATAAAAGTGTGCAATTTTTATACAAATATAATATTTTTAGCTATACATATTGCTACATACTGTCTAATTAAGTTTAAAATGGTGGTACTTTTTTCGCTATATCAAAAAACTAAATACATTTATTTAAAAATAAATATATACACACATCCTGTTCAATCAAATGTCGAAACACCAAAAATGCTCTCATCAGGAAATCCTTTAAAGGCTTGCGATCGTTTGGGTGGGGTGCGAGGTGACTCCATAGACGTTGGTAATGAGCTGGTCTTAGTAACTCCATGACTCCTAACAGACCTGCCACCATTGGACCCTGGAAATAAATGTTTAAATAACTTTAATATTTTAAATTTCATTTACATTTGACCGAATCGAATGTCATATAAGCACGCCCGCGTAGTACTTTTTGCGACAGCAAATTTTACAACATAATATAATGCCTCTGTTGATATTTTACTGACCAATACAACGAAAAAATCGATGAAACAACAAATTATATATGCAAATATTTCCAAATTTTTATTTCTTTATAAAAAAAATGAACAAGTAAATAATTAGAAAAGTGGCAATGTGTCATCATCCCAATGTCTTTGAATTATTGCAATTAGTGCCAACAAATACAACATTGTAAAATCTAAGCGAATCTCTTGGAGCACTACATTAATTTAAATGTTCCCTTTTTCCCAAATACATAAAGAACACATAACAATTTCCAATATTTATCACTAAAATGTTCAAATAAACACTAAATACGCAATTCAAATTCTACCTAATTGCAAGTTGACCCTCGTGTTACACATGTGTTTACAGAATAATACACGATATAATCTTTAAATTCTTTGCTAGTCCGGTAATTTTGTTGTATATTCTACGGTAGCACGCCTGCGTGAAGTTTTTTAGTTTTTCTTTATATTAAAGTATGATAGGACAAGATAAATTAATTTAATACACAAGCTCGGGACCAGAACCAATTCCATCGTGTTAAGTAAGACATTTCACAACAGTGTAGTTAATAATTAAAAATACATGAATAACTTCACATTTTATCCCGCATTTGGCAGAGTAATCAAAGAGAACTTAGCGTATTAACGCTAAGTTCTCTTTGATAGTATATTAATACTCCAGGGTAAATATGGAAACACTTTCCTCCAAATTTTCGAGACATGGCATGATCAGTGGCGGAACTCTTATATAGCATACTCATATTCAACTTATATTTACCAACACAGGCGACTTCCCACCAATCAAATGCAATACGGTCTCCACTAATACATCCAATGTATTCAAACATAATACATCCACGTCCGGATCCAGTTCATCATCATCCACGATCTGGTCAGGGTCTTCCTTCTTCCACAATAAAGTAACTAATTCTCCTAGTATGTCGGCACATTGGGATAGTTCGTCTCGTCTCGCTAGATGTACTCGTAGGTGATGACATGCCGTTGTTAGTACTATGTTGCGCGCTTCTGGAATTTTCGATTGTTGTTTGTGGTGTTACATTTAATTAATTTCTTTACTCTTAATATTTTTATGGAATAATATTTTTAGATAAAGAAATAACTTAGAACCCTTTTCCATTCATTAGAGGTTTTTATACAACCAAATTTTATTTACCTTCGTTTCTATTTCGCATTAAGTTAAATCAGCTTCACGCTGTACCCCGCAGACTGCAGGGTAGGCAGAGGGAACCTAGTGTTAAGACACTCCGTTCCTCAATTTTTGCCGTATTCTGGAGGCATTGCGTGTTGAGTGGCAGAACCCAACGCCGCGCGTTGTCCTCGACACCAGAGCGAAGAAATGGAAATAAATTTAAGTAAATATGTCATCTCCTCGAGTGGGAATCGAACCCACAACCTGTCGGTTTTACAGTCATACTTTGTGCCCCTGCACCTCGACTGGCCTCGCATTAAGTTACTTTTTTGAAATCTAACATATATTCAACATTTATTTATAAAAATATTCCTAATTGATAAATACCAGGGTCTTGTCCGAGGGGTCCCTGCAGCACCTCCTGCGCGGCGGCCAGCCTCGCCTTGGCCAGCGTGGGCGGCGCGTTGGCGGCGGGCGCGTCCAACATGGCGGCGGTGATGCGGCCGGCCTCCACCGGGCCCAGCGCCGACGCCACTTCCCTGGCCACACTCGCCCACGATGTCATTAAGGCTACCTGGAAAATCATTTCAGTTTTAATTGTATACAATTAATTATTTTATTTAAAATAAGAAGATTTATATACATACGTCGTGAAATAAGAAAATGTGAAAAGTTTTTTCGATTATTTATCTATATATATAAAAGGACTTGTGCTGACTGACTGAGGTAAGACGCACGCAGAGCCGTAACCGCTGATGGTAGAAACGTGAAATTTGGGCAGATGTTTATTTTCATATTCTGGACATCCACTAAGAAGGGAATTTGAAAAATTTTAACCCTAAAGGGACGAAATAGGGGTTGAAAGTTTGTATGGAAAAAAAATGTAATCTGTACCGATTTTTATAAAACTTGAAATTCAGACTCTTAAAAATATTTCATTGAATACGTGTTTCATGGTTTTTAAGAATTCACCCCCTAAGGGTTCAAATAAGGGGTTTAAAGTTTATATGGAAAAATCTTTAAATTGCCACCGATTTTTATAAAAATTTAAATTCAGACTGTTAAAAATATTTTATTGAATACGTGTTTCGTGGTTTTTTTTAGAATTCACTCCTAATAAGCGGGCGAAGCCGCGCACGCCCTCTAGTAAATATATATATATTTTTAAAGAACACATAATTTTAAAGCACTTTAATGAAACGTATCAAATTTGCTGTAAGTTTTTGTTTCTCTTAAAATTAATATATATCTGAATTTTGAACATAAATTGATAAATACAGTACGCGTCGATTGCACTGTCAAGTCGCGATCGTTCTTAAATGAGATATAGAGGGCTGTGCAGATTAAATTTTAGACTTTTTGTTACTTTTGATTATTTTCTTTCCAAGTAAAAAATGTGCAAAAGTTTAGAAAACTTAATTTAAGGGCCGCCACGGCTTATCAACCGTAATGTAAATACATACTTATATAATAAGCTTTAAATTGTACACCTAAAGCAAATAAAGCATTTAACAAAAGAAAAAAATAAAATGAAAAATAAACAAATTAAAAATACATTTCACATTCATAGATGTATTGTGCAAAGGAGACCTCATAGTATTAGTGATCTTATAGGTAGCTTTTAACATAATATAGAATATTTTAGTTGTGCATAAGAACAAAATAAAACTGAAATGAAGTAAAACGGATTTAAAATGTAAATAGAGAAGCAACAGATGAGTCCACCTGAGCGGGCGCCAAGTGGTCCCGGTGCGGGTACTGCGCGAGCGCCTTGAGCGCGTGCAGCGCGGCGCGCACGTCGCGGCGGAAGCTGTCCTCGTACTGGCCGCCCGTGGCGCGCGCGAACAGGCAGCGCGAGCGCACCGCCAGCCGGAACACGGCGCCCAGCGAGCGCAGGCACTTGCGGATGGGCTCCTGCCCCTCCGCGCCCGCCGCCCACTCCGCGCAGTGCTGCACCGACGACAGCAGGCCTCTGTTCATATTACAGTTGTTCTAATCAGTTATTGGAATGTAAATAGTCTGGCAGAGTTGACTGCATTGTCTAATTATTTCAATATACGGAGTGGAAGCGTCAGCGCTCCTTTTACGGAAACAGCATATAAGCTAAAATATTTCAAAACCATACCTAAAGAAATTAATCAAGGTACCTCAACAGCTTAGACATAGAATTATTTTTTCATTTGTTTATCCATACCTGTATTTCGTGTGACACAATTACGCATAGATACCGCAAATACATACTACTACAAAAATACTGCTAAAGATTTATAATATTATTTATTTTGTTTCAAACAAAATATTATTTATTTTGTTTGAAAAGAAAAATCTTTTTCATTTTTGGAAAAAATATATCAAGTAGGCAAAACTGTGGTATCATTTAAAGTGGCTGACAAAAATACTCTGCATAACTAAAAATCTACGCCGCATTTCATCTGAACAAATAAACAAAAATGATTCCCTCCACGAATAGAAATTGAACCGCAACAAAAAATTGTATTTAAATTTACACATTTTTTAGATTCATTAATATTTCATGTATTTGTATAATAGGTACATAAAAACTTACTTGTACACAAGAGCAGCAGAGAAATGTTCTTCAATATAAACATCAAGAACCGGTCGAAAATGTTGGAATCTAGTTTCGTCCAGTAAACTGCAAATCGACACTAGCACCAGAAAAACTGTACCGGAATGTGGAGTACTGGAAAGATACATTTAATTTCTATTAGTTACGTGTTAAGACCAAAATTTTAGTTTTTACTTTATGACAAATAATGTATTATAGTCATATATTAATTAGGTCATATATTAGGTAATTCTCTTTGGATTCTTATAATAGTTCAAAAACTTTAAAATATTATTTTTAAAACAAAATAAGAATGAAAAGGTGAAATAGTCTTGCAAGATTGTTTGCCAAATTTTGATTGAAGGTTGACCAATTAACTTATTGATAAACTAATTTGTGAAGTGATTTTTAGACAGACGATTATATTAAAATTAAAATTATTTTTTTGCTTTTATCATATCTCAATATATATGGAAAGATATTTACAGCTAAACTATTACAAAAAATCTTACCTATTACCATCTTCAGTGGAAAACAAAGCGAACAAAGCATCTAGAACATCTCTTAGAAACTTGATCAGTTCTTCACAACTCAAACCGTCTCCTAAACGCAATACTCGTAATAGCGTCTCTTGTACCTTCTCAGGTCGAGCGCGCCATTGTAAAAGCGCCAATAGATCCTCTGTAAATTAAATTAACAAATATATAATATATTTTAAATAGAATAAAGAAATGTATAACTTTTAGTACTTATATTAATGTTTTCTATTTAAAGCCGTAATGGCGCTGCGGTACTGCACCTAACTGTACATACAATACATATACACAACGCAACGGTTGTGAGTTCGATTGCTACACGAGGAAAATATTTTTTTAAGACAGAGCATGTCCGTAACGTTTCGGAATGGAATGTCTTAACACTAGGTTCACTTTGCCTACTCTGCTACATGCGGGATATAGCGTGAAGCTAAAAAAAAAACACTTACCATTTTGCGTCAATTTAGTCGAACACAGCAGTGTACTTATAACACAATTCTCTTTAGTACTTCTTTGGAAGGTCGCGAGTACTCCATTTGTGAGTGTACGTCCCGTATCGTTTGCACAAGATGGTAGAGACAGATAGCTGGCTGATACGAGTCTGTAAATTGTAAATGATAAACAAATACGTTATTTAATAGAAAATATAACTTCGAATTATTTTTTCACTTTCACATTTCTTGCACCTCCCAATTACTGACGCATTGAGTGTTGAATGGCGTAACTCAACGCCGAAGCTATTTCAGTGTTTTATTCTATAATGTATTTATATGCTCAAGTTATTAATATGCCAAAAAAATAACTTTTCGCTTTAATATTAATTATTTGGAAAAATAATTCAAAGTTCACACTAACTTCGAAGGATCATCACACTTGTACACGTATAGGTCGTGCGCGCCGTCACGTAGCGTTGCACCGCTTGCTTCCATAAGACGTGCAAACGAAAATCCAAATAACTTCCTCTCATTTTTATCTCGAGCTAAAAAAATATTCAATGACTATAAATAAACCTGCACTACCAGTTATACTATCGACTGATTTAATAAGATCAAACCGTGTAGGTTACTATACAGATTTCCAAAAATAACTTATAATACTTACTCGAACAATGTCTAAACTCAATCCTGACGTGTGCATGTGTAAACGTTTCTAGGGGCACCGTCAAACGTAGTTGTTCTCCCCACGCCGGACTGTTATTATGATATAACACTAATGACTCATATGAGGTCGAACCTATGCCACTAGCACCCCATACACATTCCTGTAAAAGTAAAGATTTATGAGATTAATATATTGTTGGAATAATATAGATGAGTTATATTATACTTTATGAAATGAAAGTATACATAATATATTAACAGAGACAAGGTATCTTCAAAAAAAATTGTATTAAATGATAATGAAGCTATACTAATATTAGACTAGGACATTAAGTTATATTCATAAAATATATGAACGAAGGGACATATGAACTAAGAAACTATATTTTTCTTTTTTAGTCGATTTAAGATATTTTTTTTTAAATTAAAACTCACAATATAAAAATAATGCCTGTCAAAATTGCAGAACCAGTTCTGAGTCTGTTATAAAACACAAAAAAGCAGTTTTAAAGCTATAGCTTTACACTATTTATAAGATTCCAAAGTGTATTTATAAAAAGAATTAGCCACTCACTCGAGGCTTTGACCGCATTAACTACCTATAATAATTTTATTATGTTGCATTTGCCAGCAGATTGAAACATTCAATCATGATCAATTTATTTTAATAATCTTAAGAAAGTGCAAGCATTACGTGGCTGCTTGAGAGAATGTCATGTACATCTGAACCCAACAATTTTAGACCTCTGACCATACTTTAGTAAAATTTTTGAGAAAATTATGCTGCTGCACATAATCTAATGCATGATAAGCAGTATGGTTTAGTAAAGGTCGCTCGACTACTGATGCTGGTATAGGAGTTATAAAGAGTATATGTGAGGCTTGGGAGGCATTGTAAGATGCCCTTGGCATGTTCTGTGATCTGCCTAAGGCATTTGATTGCGTACAGCACTCAATATTGATCATGAAGCTAAACCATTACGGCATAAGAGGCGTGCACTCAATCTTTTGACCTCTTATTTAGTTAACAGAGTTCAGAGGGTAAATAGCAAGATTTTTTTTATGAAAAAAGACAAAGCAAACGAGCGTACGGGTCACATGATGGTAAGTGATCACCTCCGCCCACGGCCCCGTGTAACATCAGAGGAGCTACAAGTGCGTTGCCGGCCTTAAATTCCTGGGTCAGTATCCCACAAGGGTCTATTCTTGGTTCTTGTCTCTTCTTATCATATATAAATGATTAACCATTTTTAGTTGGTAAAAAACCATTAGAAAGTATTGTTTGCTGATTCATTGATTTTTAAAATGAAACGACAGCAAAAGTTATACGACGATGTAAACAATCCTCTATCGAAAGAAGTACATTAGCTTAGTATTAATAACTTACGATTGAATAGTAAAAAAAAGCTGTATGTATAATTTTCAGAACACCTAACACAAAATTTGTAAAAGCTAATGTACTCTTGAATGGCGAAGTTATGGATCCTGTCGATTCTACGGTATTTTTCGGGATTATCATTGACTCTAAATTACAGTGTGGACCTCATATTGATGGACTGGCGAATAGACTTAGCTCAGCAGCTTTTGCGGTTAATAGAATTAGACTATTAACTGACGTAGAAACGGCTCGCCTTGTTTACTTTAGCTACTTTCATAGCCGCGGGAGCACAAAGTGTGACAGTAAACGCGACTGATTGTGGGTTCGATCTCCACCCGAAGAAATTAAATTTATATTTCCATTTCTTCGCTCTGGTGTCGAGGCAAACCGCGGCGTTGTGTTGTTGTGTGGCTTGGAATGTAACTTTAATACAAAACAATAAAAACGTAAATCGGACCAGTAGATCAAGAGATCTTAGCGTTTAAGCAAACAAACTCTTCCACATTATTATATTAGTATAGATATATTATATAGTACAGTAATAAAAATATAATATATAGTATTTCGGTCGTATTATTAAAAACCCAATTAATCCGTGTTTGATCGTTTGGACTACACTATTATAACATTCATTTAATTTTACAGGACTAGGTGATATCTTATATAAATAACAGGTATACAAAACGTTACCGGAAATACCAAATACTGCAGTGTGATTCAAAAGTATTAAAATGAAGGTGAATCATTGTAGTTGTAACTTTCTATTATGCAATTATAATTTTAGGCTACGTAAAATTAAGTATATTGAACCTATTTTTTTGTTTGAAATTGTTATAATAAATTTCTAGACAGATGATATTTTTTAAAAATAAACATTTACTAAGAATGAATTTACATGGCAAAAAATACGGTAAAACAAAACTAATTTAATTATTTTAAACAATATTTCAATGGAACATTACGTACGAGTATATTTAAGATTGATAAGAAGAAATTGATGCTATAGCATAAAAAAGATAGGTAGGTAAATCTTCTTCTGCCCTTACGTAAAATGAAGCCAAACCAACGTAATAATGAATTTGAATCTTAAACCTACGCAAGAATATCGATATAATAGAAAGTTATTGAAGAGAAAGGAAGGTATTATATCACTATCGATATTATTTTACCTGAACGGCAATATACGTAATTACTTATAATTATATAAATGGAATATGTACATATGAATCAATGAAAAAGACATGTTTAACCAAACGTTAGCGTGACGCTGTGATAATTTTCACATTAAATAATAAATCATATAGGTTTTACCAAAACATTTATAATATATAACTCTCACATTGCAAATGCCTACTAATGAATAATAATATTTGAGATATAAACGGTTCGATTTAAAATAAGGGAAAAGCCAAAGAGAGTATAACGATGATATTGATAAATATTACTAATATTAGAATGTGTAGTCATCAGAACAAAGTGTTGTTGGGTATAAAATTAAAACACGTTTTAGACATCTATTCCATGCTATAACTTCAGAAAATATGCGTGTATTCTTTTAATAAGCTTTATTCAAATAATTCAATTTATGTATATGTTAAGGTCGATTATAGTTTGGCAGTTACATATGAACGTCTTTCAACAAATACAAAGATGAAGATGTATCTGTCATATATTAATTTTTTTGTGTTTTCTTAGCTCCGCGTGTTTTCCTCTCTATATACTGCTAACCTAGTGTCCGATCTCTAAGTATTGAGTGGAGTAACTTACGCTGTATTTTGTCTTGCCAAAAACAAAAGAACAGAATACAAATATAATAATTCAGTCTGAGAAATCAAACCCCCAAACCATTTAACAGTGATCCACTACAAGATAGCCTCATATTTACAAACTATTATTTATATAAACTTATTATTTATAAAACCATGTGGACCAATTCACGCGATAACCTTGTTAATACAACCAAATAGACGATTACAATATCAGTCGCCATACTGTAAACAAAATTAATAAATAATAATAGATTCACTAGAAAATTCTTGTTCTTTTCCTCTTATTGAATAATTACTTTGTTCTTAATTAAGAAACACGAGTAAAAATAAACCAATAATGCTAAATGCTAATGATGTCTTTAATACGGGTCAAATGTATATAAAGTGGGTATTATCATAACGGCATTGTGAGGTTGAAAGATCATCGTACGTTGGACATTGGTTTTTTTATTTTATTTTTTAATTATATAAATGTAATTTTATAAAATTAAAATAATAAAATTTCTTTTAAATGCTTTTTTGGTTTCACGCGTGTATCTTGCGTTTAGCAGGATATCTCGTGTAACCGAACATATAACAGTCACGTCTATAATCAACATTATATTTACGCAAACGAATAGCTTTCAATGGAATGTTAGTATATGCATAAAAATATATCATTCTATTTATTTGCAAGCTAACAAGTACATTTCAAAATGAAGGAAAGATTTATTGCGTCGTTTAAAAAACATAATTTGAATATCACCATAATATAGCATTACAGAATGGCTTCAAGACGGTTTTAATTGTATTCAACATTCGCAAAATTAATTTTACATTTTTTTATGACAATTTGTAGAGCATAAGCAGAGAGAACCTAGTGATAAGACACTACGCTATCCGTTTACATTTCAATTGGCAAATATTTGAAAATTATTGATTTTCATCCATTCTCATATGAGAAAAAGAGAAGAGATTAATACTTATATAAGTATTAATACAAAAAGAACAAAATGAACTTACATTAATAACTTGTCCTGAACTATCATGAACACTGACAGTAGCCAAAACATTCTTAGCGGTACTTTTGCCACCTCTTTCGAATTCGGCCCTTTCTAAGGTTAAATAGAGATCATTTCTAACATCCCCCGGCATTATGACGTCGGGGAAGCCCCTTTTAGCTGTCACCGTAGCTCCAGAGGCCACCGCTTCCGAGATACTACCAGAGTTAGTTAATAGTCTTAGCGCTACTACGATACCTAAAAAGAAAAAATAAATCAATATATCTTAAATATTATAAAGCTGGTGGTTGAGCTTATTTGTTAAATGCGTTAATCTCAGAAACTATTTATTAAATTTTTTTTAGCTTCATGCTGTATCCCGCAAACAGCAGGGTAGGCAGGCATTTCCTGTTGAGAGGCAGAACTCAACGCCGCCCTTTGCCTCGACACCAGAGCAAAGAAATGGAAGTATAAATTTTAAATAAATATTTCACTTACTCGAGTGGGGATAGAACCCAGAACCAGACAGTTTACAGTCATACTTTGTGACTGTAAAACGTGTGCGCGGCGACAGTCCTCAATTTACTACCTACCTTAAAAAAGGTGTATGAGAATTCTAACAAAAGTATTGTATAATTATTCATACATATAAGATATTTTATTAAAACTAGAACAGATAACAAATGACGAGTTCTCTAAAAAAATTTGAATCCTAAGTCATAAGTCATCCAAGTTACGACTGAGCTGAGACGGTAAAAATAGTTACCATAATTCGGTTGACCAGGTAGAATATTGCACTTGTTAGTTTGCTTACGGATAAGCATGTCATGAAGTTGGTGAAAATCTTTTTCTTCGCATTGATAAACCTGAAAATATATAACAATAAATAAAAAGTATTTGTGAGGTACATTAAAAATATGTAAATAATCTAGATATTTTTTTTCTAACTTTACTCTGTATGTACTTGTAGCATGGCTAGTAGAAGAAAGTCTAGTATTTAGACACTCTGTTCTCTACGCATCGCTCAATTCTTAGATAATATGTATTGTGTAGTAGGGTATTTTATCAGGATGAAAAAATAAGAATAATTCATTCCTCCAAGTAGTAATCGAACTCGTGACTATATTTTTTTGAGTAAGTTATTATAAATTTCATATATTTTGTTTGTAGTGTATTGTTTCCTTTGTATAGGCATATTTTTGTAATACGATGCCACATGTGCAGGTAAATGTTTTAATTAATCACACAAATTTAAACCCCAATGCGGTTTAAGCAATCGTCATTCGTGCGGTGACTCAAATGAATGAACTAAATAACAAAAAACTTCGTGTAAGCAAAATTCTCTCCTTAATAGTTGTAAATGTTTGCAAAATTTTTCTGTGTCATTATTTTTATAAATATTAAACGAAAAATGTATTTATTGCGTAATATTTTGATAAGTGAGTTACGTATATTTTTCCTTGACACGCAGGGCACTTTATACCTTAAAAGTGTACTCCTTCTCGGCGGAGTGCGGCTCGGCCTGGCGCAGGAAGTCGGCCAGCGGCAGCACGGCGGCGCCGAGCGGGCGGCGCGCCACGGGCCCGCGCCGCTCCGCCGTGCCGCCGCCCGCCCAGCGCCCCACGCGCACCACCCACGCCACCAGCCACAGCTCGCGCGACAGGTCGCTGCTCGACAGCTCCTGACAGGACATCATAGATGAGGTCAGAAGAATAACACATTCTCAAGTTTCGAATCATATATTAGACATTACGTAGTTATAGAGGAGTTTAACGAATTTTCGAATTGATAGAGAGTTTAACGCCGGGAAAATAATAATAATTTTAATATAATCTTAAGAAATATACGAACATGACGTTCAATTAATTATTTATGTTATAAGTGCGTTGATTACTTTGTTATGTTTAAACATAAACAAAGACATTCGTTCGTGTTGGAATTATTTGTTGCAGTAGTTGATATTGATTAAACAAACTACCTACTGAGATTTAATGAATCTATAACTGTTTTAAATAACTTTGTCCGCATGATTATAAATAAATACTAATAGATTAATATGGAGGACAAATTATTAATACATTCCGAAAATGACAATTAATTTTCTAACTATTATTGTTTAAAATAATATTTAATATACCTATAACATAATTATGTACCTATGTCTTATACTTGAGTAAAATTGAAATTATGTTGCATCATTATAGCTCACCGCAAAATGTTATTAACATGGACGAAATATCACAAATTGTAAACTTAATGTCATCAGACACGTAGACAGTGAACCAAAGTAACAATTTACCTATTTGTGTTGTTCTTCAAGTTACTATCGTATAAGGGAAAACACACACACGTTTCACACATTCCCCTTTTTTGGGGTAAACAGAGACTAGTATTAAAAAACTCATTTTGCCACTTAGCGCTCATTATAATTTATAGTAATAAAAAATCAAGACAACAAATACTTACAGCAAAAAGTGTACTATTAGCGTGCAATCTATCCACATAGTTGGAAAACCCATCTCTCGCTATTCGTACTCTAAATCTTTCGGATAACGGCTGAGCGCGTCTCGCGTCATGGAGCCACAGTAAGAGTTCAGCCTCGTCCCCTCCCGCAGTGTGGCCAAAGTCCCGCATACTGCACATTAGATGTGACTGCACAGTGGTAGTGGTCGTCCCACTGGAACTGTTCGTTAAAGTGCCAGAATTGAAGCTGCTTCCGGAGCCACCCGCTCGGCGTAGTGTACCACGCCACTGTAAATTGGAAAAATTGACATTCTATTTGAGGAATAACTGGATTTGACGATCTCTATATTTATTAAGCTAGGTAGAGAGAACCTAGATTTCAGACACTCCGTCAGCCACCTTATAATAGTTATTTTGGAGATTTTAATTTAATTGCGACAGTAATTTACATTACACCGATTGTCAAATACACGTAACTACGTCACGAATCCATTAAAAAATATGTACTTTGAAATCATTGTAGCCAGAATTTAAAAAAGTAAATTTTCATTGAAATAAAGAGGATTAGCTATCCTCTTTATTTCATTATCATGCTTATTTAATTTAAGTTTGTATACACTTTACTACAACACGATTACAGAGCACAATTCCTCCCTGTTACCGAACTCCGTTTGTCATTCTTGGTAAGTCGAGGGGATTTCCATACAGCACATTTTTTTAGGTACATCTTAACTCTTTTCCTTCGGGATATATATATTTAAAAAAAAACCTTATTTCATGCATTAATATTAATAAGTTTAGCAAAATAAACACATATTTTTTTAGGTTTTACTATATCTAGAAGTACTATTTTTAGTACCTAGAACTGAAAACGCCGTCAGGAAGTTTATCATATTGGAGCTTTGATAGAACATACAAAAATAATACAAAACTAGTTAACTTGTTTAAAATTAAATTAATTAAATATTAATGTATTTATTTATTGTTCCTAATGTGATATTATACTAACATCATATAAGAAAATTAACTAGGGCATATAAAACACAACAATATCATACAATAGCGGATGGCATACTTAATGTGGTATGAGAAATATGACCGACCTATCGGATCTCATGAGCGACATAAAATATGTATAAAAGGCGCAATGCTGCGCGTGCGCAAGATATGCCGCGTCAATGTAAGAGGATATGGTCAATCACGCTGGCACAAAAGCATAAAGTGTAGAGTTGACTCGCGATTAACCTATCACTGAGTGACTCAGAACTGTATAAAAACATCACTGAGTTTAGTAGCTAAGGCACATAAAAACTACCTGTGTAAGTAAAAAAAGTAATTTAAAAATTATAGCGTACATAATTACAAGATGAAATGGCGTCGTTTAACGTCGATTTGAGTCGCTAAGTTAAACACATTTTATTATTATAAACCCATAAGATTTACCCACATGCTTTATTTAATTTACATGGCTTATATTTCTCATTCAAAGAAACATCTGCTCGGTATATTCAGTTGCGAGAGGGTCGACAGAGTGTTGTTGCCCATAATGAGAATTTGATTAATTTAAAATAGTTTAATATAAATTGAATATAAATAGTTAATATTCAAAATAGCTTCTTACGTTTGTAAACAAAACGTAAATAAAACGCGGTAACGTCTTATTTCTACGACTAATTACTAATTAGTCTATAGTTCTAAAATGTTACAAAATCACATTGCGTAAAATATAATGTGACATTCTTTAAAAGGAGCCATGTGTATGATATAATTCAAAACTTTAAAAAATAAATTAACGTATATAATATTTTTTATGCTTATGGTATGTTAATGACATCTTATATGAGGAATGATAAATTAAAATCCTTCTAATTATTAATTGAAATGCAAACTAAAATTAATTTATTGTAACCAAGTAAATTATAAAAACTATTTACAATTTAATCGACCTTGGTGATGTTAAGCAGCGCAGTAAAACTGATATTCTAGAGATGAACAACGATTATCTTGGCTTTAAATTACGATACATAAGAAAATGTTTATAATATTTTTTATATTCATACGTACATCTTTTGCACTATGATCTTACCTATTTCGAATTAACGATAATTGATAATAGCATAGATGTATAAAGCAAGTTTCAAGTGCGTTTTGCATATACAAAGCTAAAAGTTTGTACCATAAATATGTTTTATAATACATTAAAACTTCTCAAAAATTCATCACGACGACAACGACGATAAAAATGAGTAGGTTAATTAATAATAGTAAGTAAGCAAAAAAAAAACATTAAAACTTAGTGAATTCCTCTTATAACTTGTTTCTATTCGGTTGCCAAGTGGTCCTCCTACGTTACACAGGTACCTCTAACTATCTATATAGCTATACAAAAAAGTTCCGAAGACATAAGATACATACTGCTGCAGCACGTTCCGCACTCTCCGCGTGTACTCTATACAACTCGACTAGACTTATGTCCTCCGGGTCAACGGCTTCAGCGCCTCTGCGAGGTACCAATTCCAAGCCGAGCTTTCTGCAACAATAAATAAAATGTTATTACAGTTTAAAGACTATAGTAATATGGTATAGTAAACTAGTATAGCAAGATGAAAATTATTAGTATAAAATATATATGAAAATTATTGTATTAAAATTAATTTAATTTTTGTGAAATGTGTTAAAATACACGTACTCCAAATATATAAATAAAATTAAGGAAAACCGAACAACTTTTGCAAAATCATTATGCATATGTACCTAGAATATACAGGTTTCGTATATTTTGTATAAAGGTTTTGCCTATACATGATTCTCAGTAAAAACAGTGTCCTGCAACGGTGAATGTAAAATGTGAATCATCAAATACTAAGAATTTATCATGTATCTACCTAATATATATATTGTATATTATAAACAATCACTTTCGGTAACTTTTTTTTTTAAATATTTGAAGAAAATAGTATACGAAGATTATATATATGGTGGTATTTCGTTTTCAGGCGATATCGTAATAATGCGAGATTGGCACTACTTTATCAGTAGCCTTTAGCTGTCGGACAAAAGGACGGTTTTAACATTAACAACTAAATAGATTTATAAAAAGTCCAAATGGGGTTTAAATCAACAGAACGTCCAAATACGTCACAGTTTCGAAATACATACTAACGAATAAAACTACGACTTCTCAACTCAACAGGTACAATTTTAAATTCTAGTATTAGTACTAGTATTAGTAATAGATGATAATCGAAAATGGTTCTTATAAAGTATGTTGAAATGAAGCATTTTAATTTGAAGCCTTCGTCGATTTTTATATAATATTCTCTATAAGGCGAAACGTTCTTTTTGTAAGCTATCTGTTGCAATAATGATATAACTATTCATTCGAATTTCCTTTTAAGGTAATATGATGTACAATTTTAAGCTTTATAGATATATTTATTACATACAATAAATATAAAGTGAGTAGAGGCCAGTCGAGGCGAAGAGACGCGACAGGTTGTGGGTTCGATTCCAGATCCAGTCAAGGAAGAAATGCAGTGAAATTGTTCTCATACTTTATTGGTAAATATATTGGTCACAAAATTAGTAAATCATTATGTCCCGTGGTTATTGTTATAATGTTTAAAGAAAACCTCTCGCATTGAAAACTATAGAGAGATACTAAAATACAATAAAGGGATAAGTTATTTCAAATCACAGTATTTTTCACCTTTTTACAAAGAGAAATTACGTTAGGTGACGGGACCAAAACGTATAGGACGTCATGTAGGTACATTTTTAATTCATAGCAATTATTAATACGAAATAATAAAATTTTACACACTGTATAAAAACAAGCATTAAGTGTTTTCTATAGCCTATGACTTTTACGTCACTAATATGAAGAACACTTCTTAAATAGTGTTTTATCTGACAAACTTTAACTGACAAATTTCGTTCGTTTCGTTTCACATGCTGCAGAAAGGTCGCCAAACCAGTTATTCGAGACACTGACTGATACCGTACTAGTTATCCCGGGGTTTCTCAATTAGTAGGTACATGACAAAAAAATACGTAAATATATATATATGTATGTATGTATGTATATATTTAAAAAAGATATGATTAAAATACAATTCAATTTAAGTAGTTATTATAATTTCAAAATCACAACTTTGCTGTTAGTGATTTATCATCAAGTAAAACATTTTAACAATATCGTTACCATCTAACATATTGTATTATAATATAGCACAAGATTGTAGAAGATTGTTGTTATATTAGACTATTAATCCTCAAAATTTCAGCTTTGCTAAAATGATGTAGGTCTGGGGGCGCTGGGATCTCATGCTATAAATAATATATAAACCTGAGTAAGAAAAAATTATTAAAAATATAACCTAATTATAATCGGTCGATATCGATCACTTATACCAGATTTTAAAATTAAAACAGTCAAGTCCTGGAGATTGATGACTCGCAAGTTGAAACGGAATAAAGAGGAGGTAAGTATCATGTAATTTAAGCCAATGATTTCTGAAACAGTACACCAATAGATATTTATACTGAAATAAAATTCATCGATACAACAATTTACTTATTTAGTTATCTGGTGTTTTTATTTTTATAAATCTCTTAGCGACGCTTAGTTATGCAATATTATAAAAATCGCTAATGCAACGGAACGTGTTTAATTTTGAGCATTCATCATTATAAAGCAACTTGTTCAAATTTGTTAAAGTAACTAATATGTTATTTAATCTGTCTATTGACCTGAATTGTACAACATAAAACTAATAATACCCTTATAAGTACATAATGATCTATAGAGATTAAGGTCAGGTACTAGATCAATCCTTATATAATATACGAAAATAATAATTTACCGATGTCTAGATCTCACTTCAAGTCGTGTCGCAAAACTGGTATTTCAAGTTTTGGTAGTCTTTTAGATCATTGAACTTTAGATGATTAAAACTATTGACAATCACGATTTCGACATATGTACGTAATATTAATTATATGAAACTGTTGCAATATCTTTAAATTGTTACTAATATAAACTTGAAAAGAACTTAACTTCAAACTTAAAAGCTAAACTGTAGAATGTCTAAGTACACATTTAAAAATAAATACAATTTATCTGTACTACAATAAACTGTATATAAAATGAGAACATTATATAAAAAAATTGAATACTAATTTATAAAATAATATTTATATATTACACAGCAAACAATAATTATTTCGTAATATACATATAAAAGAATGCCATTAATTCTGAATCACGAGCTATGCGATTTTATTAAAAGAGCAAAAAAAAAAGCGAAGCACAGGTAGAGCGGTCAAAATGCCTAGCCAATGACGGGGCGGCTGACCTCAGCTCCAGACAAGACTTTGAACGATAGATTATTATTAATTGTGATGGCCATATTGGTGGCAAGTGGCTCTTTATATTTATTAAGTTCCATAATATTACTTAAAAACAATTAAAATCTTACACAAAGTCGTTATAAATGTTTCTTAATGTTTTACTTAATTATACTTGGATGTTATGTGGCATATAAAAAACGTAATCTATACCCAGAGGACGTTCCGAGTAATAAAAAATATGAATTAATAAGTAAACGTATAAATTAAAATATAATTTATAAAATTCATTAGTTTGCCTTATAGTAATTGTTTTAAGCATAAAAATTCAAAACAATCTAACATAATTTCAAAATAATAATAATGTAAACTAATATTACAAATAAATAGATGTCGCCACAATTAAAAACCGTGAACAGTTTTCACCCGATGCAATCAGTAATCACGGTCTTAACAACTATAAATTAACGTACTAAAACTTCGAAGCATCCGCGATTGAGAAAACGCAAGAAGTCGAGATGGACAGAACCCGTTCTCCATTGGGCTGTAGAGGCTGACTGGCGACTACTGTGCATTTACTCGGGGTTGGGGGCGAGAGGGACGCAGAACGGGCCCAGAGCGTGGTGAGAGGGAGACAGCGGCTCGTGCGCACACGCTGCCGTTCGGTAGTGCTACACGCGCAGGCCGACGCTCGAGCGGATCGAGTGCGCTTTCCAGTCCGTGTTCCCGACGCGCGCGCAGCTGGTGTGCGGTGCGGCTGCCGCTGTTGCCACTTCTTTTACTCCAACGATTTAAACATCACTAATTTACGTATCCCGAATAATATGACGTAAAACTTACGTGACCAGAAGCTACAGAACGCGCGGCCGTGTTTGTGTTGTGATCCGGGGGACGTGCGCGATTTAGGAAATCTCGACGGGTGAAAGAAATTACAGTTACTTTTGAAAAGGTAAGCTATGTTACAAAAGCTCGCGACGTATTGAGACACGCTTAGCGGCTATCGACGAGCCAGGAATGCAGTTTGACGGCATGCGAGCATGTGCAGGAACAAAAGCCTCGTGCATAGTCATCCAGGTTCTTTTTTTTTTTGTTACGCTCTCGTGACGAGGGCGGTTAGTTAAATATGACAGATAAAGATGACGTACAGTGTGCTGGTTATGAATTAAACCAGTTATAAGTGTCAAGTCTCCCTCAGGTAGCGACTTTGCATTCATTTACCTGGAGATATAGGGGAAGGGACGCTATGCTCTTTACCGAGAATTTTATGAATAGAATGCACGAAACGAGTTACAAGCCAAATTCTATTCTATTTTTTGAAAAGTTTGTTACTTTTAATAACGATCAGCGTTTAACAAAACTTGTAATATTTAAATTTCAGATTAATTCGCTATACCTACTACATTTGATTGAATATACAATTTTTATAACCAATATTTTTAGGTTTCTAAGAAAAAAAACCGTCAATAGTTGGTTAGTGAAATGAGGTTAATTATTAAGCTATTAAATAATATTCATATAAATAGTTACGAAGAAAATGCATTACGAAATTTACAAATATAAAGAATTTAAATTAAACAAAGCACAAGATCATTAACTAACAAAGACCAGTGCTAGTTTAATTTACTATAAAAAAAATAGTCGACCCGGATATACTGAATTCTATTATTTGTACAATATGATTAAGAACTTTTGTTTTGTGTACAGAAGTCTATGATGGCGACGTGAATATTGGGTCAACATCGATGTTTTGTTAACCCTAATTTATTTCAATGCATTAAGTTAAGGAATGAAGCAGTGTGTGGTTAATTAAATTGAAATAAAATATAATCTAGTTAGGTTCCCTCTGCCTACCATACAGTGTGCAGGGTACAGCGTGAAGCTGATAAAAAAAAATATCATCTATATCTTATTTAGTAAATCATTAAAGTAGTTAAGTGAAGTATATTCGTGTATTTGTACCAATATAAATAAAAACCATATTAGAAAACGCTGTCACACCACCAGTTCTGTTAGTGATCGTATTCAAATTCCGTTCAAGTATAAAAGACGACGAATTCCCAAAACATATTTAAATAATGAATTACAATGCGCAAGACGCGACCAGAGGAATAATGCGGTTGTTTGGAAACCCTTTCCCATGCTAATAGCGCCTAAATATTATGCGGACTTTTAAAGTCTAAATACGTCGTAAGCTTCTACTCAGTAATAGATAGAGAAAAGAATAGTAATACACAAAAAAAAGTACAACGTAACGCTTTTAAACTTATCTTTTATTTGCAATCAACTAAGGAAGGATTGATAAGAATATATCGTTATCTCTCCTATAAATGTAATATTTTTATGTATCTACACCAATTACATAACTTAGTATGTTTAACTCCATATAAATATGAAATGTTCAGTTCATTGTACGGGTCGATGAGCATATCTTTAACAGGTCACAAACAAGGGATTCTTGTCACGGACCGTGCCCGCCACCTGCATGGTGATCTGGAATACACGATACGATAACCTCTATCCATTACAAGCGGATCTATTTAATTTAAAATATTAAATATTACGCACATATATATTTAATATTTTAAATCGCAGGGCCACAAAGTGTGACTGTAAAATCGACTGGTTGTGGGTTCGATGCCCACTCGAGGAGATGAAATATTTGCTTAAATTTATAATTTCATTTCTTCGCTCTGGTGTCGAGGCAAAGCGCAGCGTTGAATTCTGCCATTCAACACGCAATGCTTCTAAATTTCGGCAGAAAATGGGGAACGGAGTGTCTTAACAATAAATTCCCTCTGCCTACCCTGCTGTGTGCGGGATACAGCGTGAAGCTGATTTTTTATATATACATTATTTCTGTTACAAAACTATTGCGTCAAATTAATAATATTTAGCATAATTTACATTTCAAAACATTATTATTATGCTAAAGTAAGCAAAGTGTACGATCGCGTAATACCTTCATGTTTTTTATTAAGTACCTACATAGTACGTATAAGAAACTACATGTATATATTAAAAACTTAAAAATCACACGTGTACATCTAATATCTACTTTTAAGCTTCATTTTATTAAAACATGGCGTAAGAAGTAAGTAAAATGGATTAGGAAGATTAATTTATTTAAATGATTTATTTTTAACTGTGAATTTCAAATACTCCACTATTTTTTTTTACCGACGGTCGGTTAAAAAAAATGTATTATGTATTCCGCACAAACGATAACAATTAGCCCAACAAGTTCTTCAATACGCGCCTTGTATCTTAATCGTACAACGTTGACCTTTACAAGAAAACGTCACATCTGGACGATAATTCATTTATTTTTATAACATCTCGATCAACTATAGGTACTCAATTAGGCTACGCGTTAATTTCGTTCCAGATATGAATCTGGAACTTTTATTGAAATATTTATTTAAATTTATATTGTCATTTCTTCGCTCTGGTGTCGGGGCAAAGCGCCGAGTTAAATTCCGCCACTCAACACGCTATAAATCCAGAATTCAACGAAAAATGGGGAACGGAGTGTAGTAACACTGGGTGTCATCTACCTACCCTGCTGTGTAGGGTATTACTAAGATACTTAACTTTTTAAAAACTTAAGTATCTCAGTAATACTATATAACGGTTAACATTAAAACCGCAACATGAATTGATATCTCGTTATAAAGTAACGTATACATAGAACACGTTTAAAGTTAATTTATCACCTCATGAAATTTAACCCTGACAGTTAAACCACAATGTAGGTTTGAAGCGCATTTCCTTGTTGTGATACCTATTTTAAATTAAAATCTTTTTGATAAACCAATGGGTTCAGGGCTTTAGTTGCTATCTAAGGTTATCTTTATATTTTTAATAACAAATATTTATATATATACATTTGCGTATTTAAGCTTAGTTAAATTACACGATATTTTACTCACAATTATAGTCATATTTCGAATTTAAATTATTGATAAAATACGGAGACTTTTAATCATCCAAAATTAAAAAGAAACGTATTTTAACATTATCATCAGTATCAAAAATCTTTAGAAACAACGTTTAGTGATGGGACTAGTACCTGTCACTAATCACGTGTTATTCCCATAATTTGTACGAGGTAAACAACGTGGAACGATAGTCAATGGAGATAATTATACCGGAGACGTCATCGTCCGGCTAACTAGCCGCGTGGCGTTACGAAGACCACAACCAAACAATCCAACTATTACTATTTCACATAAAAATTCCTCTATTTTTTTATATATAAACATTATAAAAAAACATATAAATTCAAATAGAAATACACAAAATAAATCAAAGTAACATAAGCTAGTATTATAAATGAAAATTTTATAAGATGCTCAAACATTTATATTATATTGTTACATACCTATGACTACCGAGAATGTACCTACAACCAGAGATTTTTTCCCACGAATTGATTGGCCTTATTATGAGAGATGCTCGTACAGGCGACCGCGTCCGTCTGTCGTCATTATTATAACTATAGTGGTCGCGTGCCATCGACACCACTTAACATGTACCGCTTGCTTTAATTAATGAATATGATAATTTTTAAACATATTTAAAATTTTATATTTATAGTAATTTATGAAAAGACAATAAAATAAAATGAATGGAGATATATACAATTACAAATGAGTACGATATAATAACAGCATTATATCCTAATGAGTTATTATAAAATTGAACAAATTCGAAGGTAATTTTAACTTTACAAAATGAAAATCAAATGTTTATTATAAATCTAAGCTTTTCCTTGTCAAGAATACAAAGCAAACGTAAAACGATACACCACTTTTGTCTATTTTTGTTTTTATACCATAAAACGACGTATTCTTTTGTTAAAATTTTCTAAGTTTATTCACAGACGTGACCAACCGTCTATGCGCCAGCGCTTGTCATGAAGCGTGGAATAAATATCCTTTGACTAACTCTCTCTAATAACTTAAGGAATATCTAATGACATACATTTCTACTATATAATATCTGTTTCGCATAATAGAATTATTTTATTGTGTAAAGTCATACTGAGAAATTTCTAGATGCTCTATAAAGACAAAGAAATATAAGTATATTACACGTGTATAAAAATCATCAAGATAAATGTAGCTGCAACGGCGATATGGAAACGACGTGAGAAACGGCTAAAGGTTGTCGCTACCCGGACTGGAAAACTGGTTTCCGCGTAAAATTTGCGTTGCCACGCGATGCATCAGTCTGGACCGAGGCAAGTAAAGCAGTTAGAGGAGAGGAGGGGAGGCTAAAAACGCAGGAGGCGAACAGCGGCCGGTCGACGACCCGCCACAGGCCCTGTGCTAGCGTACCATTCGTCTTCGGTTAAACCAGAACCAATCAAACAAGCTATGACATAGTTATTAGATGTACATTACCAAACAGTGTAGAAGTGCAAACGCCTTGTAAAATGGTAAGAAAAATAAAGCCAAAAGTATACAAACCGTTAGGATTTTGATATAACAAAATACTCCATTTACATAACAATTGAAGAAGACACTTTAATAGTTATTAATTCTGTCCTCCACAACGCCTTAAATAATTTATCTTAGACATACGACGCCGCGTAGGAACGAGATCAAGAAGTCGTCAAGGTTGGATCCATTTGTGATGAATGGCCACTTATGATAGTTGGTAACCGTTTATGAGCTTGGAAGTAGAATATATACTAAGTCTTTCACATGCCAAAATTATGGAGTACGAGAAGTTGATCAAAACCCACCAACATGTGATTTGCTGGCGTGGGCGTAGGGTTTTTCGAAGAATCGAGAGGTCATTGATTTAGAAAACATATTTTAACTAAGTACTTAGAAATGTATTATAACTAAATAAATTACAAGAAATTAATAACATGGAATGACTTTTATGCATCACCTAAAATATTTGTAAATCTGAAATAATAGTGCAAGTTTTACCAGAATACTGAGGCTATGAAGTATATTCTATATGGACAACGCGTAGCGTCTGTAATAGTTTTATTTATAGCATTCCCTTATGGTGACTTATGGTAGCGTAGTAAAAAGTATTTATGGAATTTACTATAACAGACTAAATTCTAATATTCATAACGAATAAAAATATTTTTTTTGTTACAGAGGAGAAGAACTAATCAAAAATGGCGGTGTTCGGAATGGCCTCCGCGGTGGCGGGCTTTGTCAAAGTCCGCTACCTGATCGACAAAGCTGTCATCGACAACATGGTTTTTAGGATGCACTACAGAATTACTTCTGCTATTATGTTCCTGTGCTGCATCCTTGTTACTGCTAACAACCTAATTGGTGAGTTTTAACGTTATATTTTTATTGTAATATTATACTACTTTAATTTAATTTGTTATATTATATTAATACGTCACGGATCGTTAATATAATATGAATCATACCCTATAATAATTTAATAAAATTAACATAATTTAACTTAAAAACAACACATAATGAATAATAACAAATGCTGCGCTCATTTAAAATGCACTTGGGACTTAAATACTGTGAAAGTTTCAGAATAACAGAACACCAAGAGAAAGTAAATCTCTAATCGGTGTACCATAACATTACTAATTAATAAAATTATTTAGTGCTAACTATCCACGTTTCGACCCAAAGCTCTAAAGACCCAGTAACGTAAGATATGTGAAAATAACAGTAAGTCTAGTCAAACAGGAAAGCGGTAAAAATGATTCATTTTCAGTACCTACGTTGTTGAATGAGACATCTATCTGTAGGTATTGTAACAGTTACCTAAATTGAGACGTCACGAGCAAATTGGTTGTAAACACAAGTTGCTGGGAGGCGTGTGCGTATGTGATAAGGTTAAAATAATTACAACGAATTGGGCCACTGAACTATTTAATAAAAGTATTTAAAAAAACACAGTAATGGAAAGGAATATTATTATGCAATTATAAAATATATTAAATCAAATCAGCTTCACGCTGTATCCCCCACAAAGCAGGGTAGGCAGAGGGAACCTAGTGTTTTTTTTAATATAATTTTAACTAAACACTACAGACACGTGGTCCGTACTTTTTTTTAACTTTTTCATTATTATCAACTAATCAACAGTATATTTATCTGCCACCTAGTGTTAAGACACTCCGTTCCCCACTTTCTGCCGAATAATATACATTTAATACAGTGGATATAGAATATATTCATAAATATTACATTAAACATAAGCATATATGCATTAAAACTGCTAACTAATGCATTACTTGCATTAAACGGAAAATATGAATCATAATAAAGATGCATTTTTATAAACAATTAATCATTTAACTACGCAATAAAGATAACAATAGTACTATTAAGATGCTATTTAAGTGAATATATTCGATTGATAAAACTGGAGATGATTACTTTTGATACTTTTTCATAACAAAGTAGATGCAATGTTAGGAAGAATGATCACGAACATTTAAGACACTATGAAAGATCGCATTATCGCGTGAATTAAATATAAGCTGTCAATTAAAGAAACACTCAACTACAGGATGGCACCTGTTGTTACTATGAGTTTAAATGTAACAAATAAAAGTACTTATTCTTCAACTCTCAGAAATCATTTCTAAGTAAAAGCTGTTTGTTGTTGAAAATCAATTTTGACTTCTTTATTCTTCTTATTTTTTTATATTCAGTTTTAAATAGGCAGGTTGGCAGGATCCAATTTCAGTGTAATAATGTTTTATTTAAAATAAAACAATTGGAACTATACAATACCTTATCTATATTTTGCTAGTTACCTGCATAGCATAAAATGCTTAAGCAGATTATGCCTACTAGGTCACGTTTCTAATCATAAACATTATTACGAGATTTAGTATTGTAAAAGGTATACAGCACATATTACGTGTTTTTAAATATGTATACGTACACAAAGAAGTGTTTTTTGTAGTGTGTATTGCAGTAATGCAATAGTAGGATCAAATACAATCAGTAGAAAATTTATTCTCTAAAACGGACGAAAAGCAAAGAACGGAGAGTTTAACTTTTTAAATGCGCTTAATGTGTAAGTAGTTATCTAAAATATATTTACATAATAACGTCATCGTTAAGAAAATAATGTATGAAAGTTTACTACAAAATTAACGCGTTACTAAAGTTGACTAAGATTAACTGTACTCAATATTTTGTGGTCACACCTGTTTGAAATGTGCTAATCATTTTATACTAAAAAACTTCTTTGAATTTCTTCATTCCATATTAGTATATGTATATTATTTAGAGAGCTTAGTCATTAAGGAAAATAGCTTTTAAACTAAACTTCTAAGTATTATTACACAACAACCTTATTTATAAAAAAATAAATCAGCTTCACGCTGTATCCCGCACACAGTAGGGTGGGCAGAGGGAATCTAGTGTTAAGGCACTCCGTTCCCCAATTTCTGCCGAATTCTAGAGGCATGATGAGTGGCAGAACTTAACGCCGCGCTTTGCCTCGACACTAGAGCGAGGAAATGGAAATATAAATTTAAATAAGTATTTCATCTCCTCGAGTGGGGAAACGGTCGGATTGTCCCACAATCGGACGGTTTTACAGTCAGACTTTGTGCCCCTGCGCTATCACTGGCCTCACCTTATTTATTTATTACAACCTTAATTACTTTAATTTTCATCAAGATTTATTTAAAAAAATCTAGCATCGATCAACATGTGTATTTATGTGACAGACAGACAAACATTTTCCATGACCGGATAAAACATATCATATGGATTTAATTGAAATCGATGTTAACAACGATATGTTTATATAGTCAGCAGTTTACTATGGACGTAACATAGCAAATCGTTAAACCTGACGTTATGGAGCCACATCTGCAAGCCAGGTGTGCGCAATCATAAATGCATACGTTTGCGATAACTTTCGATGCTGTTTTATATAACATCACGAATACATTTTAAAGAGAAATAAAATAATAAGAACGACAACTTCAGCACAGATTATAAGAAATATAGTCATATAAATATGATCTACATATATTAGTTAGTTATTTGATATGTAGTATATTTTTGAGGCCAGTCGTGGCGCAGCGGCACGAAGTGTGACTGTAAAATCGACTGGATGTGGGTTCGATCCCCATTCGAGGAGATGAAATATTTACTTAAATTTATATTTCCATTTCTTCGCTCTGGTGTCGAGGATAAGCGCGGCGTTGAGTTCTGGCACTAAACACGCAATGCCTCCAGAATTCGGCAGAAAGTGGGGAACGGAGTGTCTTAACACTAGGTTCCCTCTGCCTATCCTGCTGTGTGCGGGATACAGCGTGAAGCTAATTTAATTTTAATTTTTAGTATATTTTTGAGGCCAGTCGTGGCGCAGCAACACGAAGTGTGACAGTAAAATCGACTGGATGTGGGTTCGATCCCCACTCGAGCAGATGAAATATTTACTTAAATTTATATTTCCATTTCTTCGCTCTGGTATCGAGAATAAGCGCGCTGTTGAGTTCTGCCACTCAACACGCAATGCTTCCAGAATTCGGCAGAAAGTGGGAAACGGAGTGTCTTAACACTAGGTTCCCTCTGCCTACCCTGCTGTGTGCGGGATACAGCTAGAAGCTGATTTAATTTTTATTTTTTTAGTATATTTTTTAACCTTCGGAATTTGTGATATATTGTAATATGTTAAATAATAATTTTATATATTTATCATTAGTATGATATCTGAAAACTCGATTCAGGACATGCTGTATGTGAAACAAATTGCTGTTATGGTATGTTATTTTATATACTTCACGTTACGGGGCAACAGGTGCCGCTTATAAAATCGTAAGCCAATCGAAGTTTGCCGTGACCTAGAATAAATAACTATAAACCACCTGCTAAATACAAATAAATATACATAATATATAGAAATTGAAATCTATATTTTCCTTATTTGTAATTTATTCCATAAGTAACTTTTTCACAATAAACAAAGATTGAAAAGCAAGTACGCAAACATCAGTTATCATATCTTTATACGTTCTACTCGTTGTCAAACACATTTGGCCACAAAACTTTGTTCTAACTGTTAAATTAAGACTCCTACTACTATTAATTATTATTTTAAATTAATAATAAAGTAATGAGACCAGTCAAATCACTCACGCGCTTCGCTCTGGTGTCGAGGCTAAGCGCGGCGTTGAGCTCTGCCACTCAACACGCAGTGCCTCTAGAATTCGGCAGAAAGTGGGGAACGGAGTGTCTTAACACTAGGTTCCCTCTGCCTATCTTAATAAAGTAATGTAAATAAGAATAGATACATAGACCTTTTGCTTTCAAGCTGCCGGGTCATGTTCATAATAATATGATGATAAATGCTCTAACTGTTCTAAGTGCTCGTTATAGGGCAATTAGCAACAGGGCGACGTTTTCAATTGGTGCTAATCTTCGGAGTATGCATTTAATTCACACAAATATTTCTTACATCTTGCTAAATTTCACTTCTGACATTTTACGTAGACTCAAGTATTTAGATATTTCTTGATATGTCGTAGCGTTTAACCTTAGTTTACTTTGTAGTAATTACTTTCCAAATTAGAATATCCGACCAGAAGACGAGATAATATTAGATTGTAGTATGCTTATCGTCTGTATACGGGTAGTGTATCCGATGACAAAACACATTTGGTTCAATGTCATTTACTACAATAAGTTAAATAAGATAGGATTGGTAGGTTAGTTGACAATGATGGAATTTATAATATACGTATATGGTATATAGTTAATTTTATGCAAACTGCATCTATAATATTAAAGTCCCAGTATTCTTCAATATTAATTTACTTGAAATTTAACATTATTGTTGCATTATTACTAAGAATTTGTATAAACGTGATTTCATTATTACACTTCGAAGAAATAAAATCGCTATGTTAGTCATTTTAAATATTTTTTTTCAAAAATCCCAAATAAGTATACATTTCTACAGTCAAAACTATCAAGGTGTTTTAGTCACGGTCGATACAATTACGGCAGGTGGGGCGACTGCACTATTAAACTCAACAGTGCCATCCGCAATACATGATACAATGTCGAGGACACGTGAGAAATATAATAACTGATACATCATTTAATTGTAGACTCCATATAAAGGTTTAATAATATAAATATTATGAAATATTAACTTTAAATTATGCCACTTGAATAAATCATTTATAAGGCTTTTGTTATTAATAAAATTTTGCAAATGTATATAACATAGAAAACACGCGTTTATTTTTTATCTTAAATCATTTTTTCAGGTGACCCGATCTCATGCATCAGCGATGGAGCTGTACCTGCACATATATTGAACACTTATTGCTGGATCACTTACACCTTCACGCTTCCCTACAGCGGGGCTAAAGGCATCGCTCACCCAGGTCTCGGCAACGATTACGAAGAAGAGAAACGCATTCATTCATACTATCAATGGGTGCCTTTCATGCTGTTCTTTCAGGTGAATACCACTATTGTTCCCAAATCTCATTGCTATCCCTTACCATACAATATAACTATGTAATACTTTTAGAGGCAATAATACTGTGTATCATATAATATCGATTGTATTTTACAGGGCGTCCTTTTCTACGTCCCTCATTGGATCTGGAAGAATTGGGAAGAAGGCAAGGTTCGCATGATCTCCGACGGTATGCGTGGAACTACAGCCATAATTGCCGACGACAAAACTAACCGTCAGGTAAACCATAAACATTTTTAACTTGATGAGCAATTTAAAAATCATCAAATACATTTGAAATATTTATTTCTTTAGAGAATCCAACATTATTAGACTTTAAAATTCAACGGAAACTGTATTTATTAAAATATTAGATATCTTTGTGTTGATAGCATATTGTTTTACAATTCTACGAATGACAGCTAAGCGTCACGAAGTTTAGTATTTAATTGTTTAAAGTAAATAATATCATTATAAACGCACAATTATTTTTTGTGTTAATACAATCTTTCATCATAAGCATACCGGCCAGTACCATCAATTGGTGCAATTAAGATAAGGCGTACTAATAAAACTCGATGTCCCTAATAATTGACCTCAGCTCGTTACAGAATGAAATCGAACGCTTCTTTGCATTCCTCAAGATTTTATTAAATGCTAACGTTATTAATATAATATTTTGTTACAGAATCGCTTGGTTCAATATCTGCTTGATACACTTCATATGCACAACACCTATTCTTTTGGATATTTCTTCTGCGAAGTTCTCAATTTTATTAATGTCGTAAGTGTCGTAAAGTTTTAAATTAATTTATCATTTTGTTTTAAATTAAAATACTAAATTCTATTTATGCTGTTCTGTTCCAGGTCGGCAACATATTCTTTTTGGACACGTTCCTCGGAGGTGCATTCTTGTCCTATGGAACTGATGTAGTTAGGTTCTCAAACATGAATCAAGAACAACGTACGGATCCTATGGTAAATATAATACTATAATAAACCTTTTCACGCTGTATCCCGCATACAGCAGGGTAGGCAGAGGGAACCATGTATTAAGACACTCCGTTCCCCACTTTCCACCGAATTCTGGAGGCATTACGTGTTGAGTGGCGGAACTCAACGCCGCCCTTTGCCTCGACACCAGAGCGAAGAAATGGAAATATAAATTTTAAATAAATAATTAATTTCCTTGAATGGGGATCGGACCCACAACCAGTCGGTTTACAGTCACACTTTGTGCCCCTGCGCCACGACTGCTCTCATTATTTTGAGATTCGATTTTCATGAATGGAATAAATTATTAAAACGGTTATTAATATATTATTATTTATATGTATTAGTTTTTTCCTAAGTTTGAGATCATTGTTGACAGATTGAGGTATTCCCTCGAATAACTAAGTGTACGTTCCACAAGTTCGGAGCTTCTGGTACGATCCAGAAACACGACGCCCTGTGTGTTCTTGCATTGAATATTCTAAACGAGAAGATCTTCATCTTCCTCTGGTTCTGGTGAGTGAACAAATTAAAATACATAGTTTTTATGATGTTATTAATCATTATACAACCTTCGTATAAATTTTAAAGATTTTATTTAACACGCTTATTTCGCCTAATCGTAATTATATACAACCTTGATTCGGTGAATGAACTTGGTTGAACACAATTATTATTTCATTGTAATAGAAAGATTATCATGTACTGGCAATAAAATACAAATATAGGAGACGAATCGCCATTTTCATAGATTATTAATTTTATTTAAGGTTCATCATCCTATCTGTCGTTTCTGGCTTGGCTATCGTGTACTCGGCTGCAGTCATACTTCTGCCTAGCACTCGCGAGACTATACTTAAAAGGCGATTCCGTTTTGGATCTCCCAATGGAGTTGAAGCTCTCGTTAGAAAAACTCAGGTTTGATATTTTTAATTTTATTTTGTAACTAATTTAAATTTTTTTATATATACGTATGTACGTACATAATATTATTTCGCTGTTCTGATTATTTATAGTCCTGATACGAATAATTTTTAATTATAAAATCCTAATATTTTTACAGGTTGGGGATTTCCTTCTTTTGCACTTGCTCGGCCAAAACATCTCCCTTCGTGTGTTCGGCGAAGTATTGGATGAGCTAGGACGTCGACTTCACCTCGGTTCTAATCCACCGTCAGCACCGTCTACTCTAGAAATGGCACCTATTTACCCCGACATCGACAAGTTCTCCAAGGAAACTGAGACGTAAATTGAAAAATACAGCAGTATACGAGTATTCTGTAATCGCTTTCAAAATAGCTCAAACACATTTTTTAAGATATCTTACACTAGTTAAAACTTTCATTCATGGCTGTTTCTTAAAATTTGTGTTTGACCTAATATTGTTTCAATTTAAAAAAAAACGTTCCCGCCCCTATATCTCAATATTTTCTTTATTATTACTTTAGTTATAGCGTGTTTGTGTATGTTAATAGGTTCCAGTATGGGAATTTGAAGTTAATGACATTCCTTATTTTAGATAGAAGATGAAGTTTTGCCTACACAATAAGCTCATCTGTTTACTCTTTAAGGCCTAAACTTTGACAATAAAGCCCTCACTTAATTTTAAGCCAAGTTTCATGAATAAAATTTAAGTAAATATAATTTGTTTTATAAGGTGAATAATTTGATATGTTTAAATGGAATTTATTGTTGTTCTAAACATATAAGACTGTTTGGATAGTTGTAATTGGTTGAAACTGGGGTCTCGCAGTAAATTGTACTGAATAATATAGAAATATGAAAATTCAATGTATATTATATAGACCAACATTTTATATATATTATAATGTACGAGTATAAGTAACATATTGTGATAAGAATGAAATGATATTTTTCTCAATATAAAAAGAATCGCATACATATCATTCATTGACTAGCATTTTGTCTTGAATGGTTTTATTCTTTGTATAAGGAATAGCCAAAGGCAAATGTATACAAAGCTTAGAAATCGTGTACTCGAATGCTTATTGACAATACAATATATTTACAATTATGATATCATTCCTATTAGTAAGGACGAGAGGTAGAGGCGAAAAAGTACAAACGATTCTCTCGTAAAAGACAAGTGTCCGTTTGCTTTTAATATTTTTTATTAGGTTAAGAAATTTGGTGCAAAAGACAAGGTGTTTATTCTGTAGAAAATATTTTTATACTCATACTATAATTTACTCAAATTGTTGTGCCATTTAACAGGTATTTCGGTTTTTCCTCGCCAGAATTGCATTTGTGACCAAATTTTTTTCACATAGATTTTTATCATATTCAAATGTCAAATTTACATTTTAGATATATGTGTTTAGATGTATAGAGTAGTTATTTGAGTCAATTTTAGCCATATTCATTAAGTTAGTTAAGATTTTAAATATTACTGGACTTCCATGAATCTCGTTCATCTTCCAATAGCATAATAAGACCCAGTATAATTATATATAATTATGATATTTTTTAAGTATTATAATTATAGGACGATAGTTATTATTTTGCATGACCATATATGTACATCGTATAATGTATTGCACAAGTGCTTATAATTTTATATATACTTTTAACATTGTAAGTTGGTTGGATCGATAATTTATGAAAAGTGAACGGTTGGAGATTTTCTGTTAAGTGACACTAGAGTATATCATTCCAATAGCAACTTTGAAAACTTTTTCAAATATTTTCTTCATTGTAATTTTGATTATTTTGTCTTCAAATTAAACGAATGAAAAATAACAAAAGTGTTTTATTTACAAACAATTTTTATGACCTAGTGATATTTTTTTTTTTTCAACTAATGTAACAAAGCTCAAGGTAGCAATTTTGAGAATAACAACTTAAGGCATATTTCATTTAAAGAATATTAACAATATATAATTCGGACACTTCAATAGCACATAAGAAACTCAATTATTTATGTATAATTAATAAAACTAGATGTCGAATATGATCTAAAGGCAACCATGAGACTTTAGAGCTTACGGAGTTCAGAAATTGCGAGAGGAAATCAAAGAGATTTGACTGTATTTATCAGTATGACAATATCTACAGTGTTAAGTGAACAAATTTAATCTTGATCTCTTCTATACATGATGTCATATTAAACAACTAATAGTTGTATTTATGTTGCGACCATCAATTACCCTGATATAAAGTCATATAAAGCCATATCATGTAAAGTCTATAGTAGTAAGTATAATATGATTTACGTAATGTGAGCTAATAAAACTATAATAAAACACTTACTAGTAACATTTATATTTTTGTAGACACAGGAGACAAGGAAGGTGTGCAAAGGGGAACCTACTGTTAAGACATTCCGTTCCCTACTTTTCCGTATTTAAATAAATATTTCATTTTCTGGAGTGAGTATTGAACCCGGAACCAGTGGAGTTTACACTACACATTGTATCCCTGCGCCGCAACTGGCTTCAATTTGTATTTTTTTTATTTTACAAGGAAGATGTCTAACATGTAGACAAGACAAGGCAAGACTGCCAAAAACTATAGTAAAATTATTATAAGAGGAACAGTATAAAATTCCTTAAAACTGTATAAGTAAATGAAATGGACTATTTCATTCACGTAAATTATATTACATATTGATTTAAATTTAAGATATTTAATTTCTGAAATATTTATTTTTTGGAAATCAAATGTTCCAAATTATTAGTTATTATAAAATAAATTTTAAATCAATATTATTTATAAAACAATACAGAATAATCAATATTCCCAAATATTCAAGTTTATTTAAGATTAAAAGATTCATAACAAATACCTCGTCGAATTCTTCGTTAATTAATTAAATTGTGTGAAAATTAAAATGTTAAGGGGATTTTTTTAAACCTTTTTAAAGTGTTATTCCACACTTAGGAAAAAAAACATATTAAAAAAAAACGTAGCTGTAACAAGCGTATAAGAATTACGATAAGAACGTTTGGCTTAGTTGGCCTCAGCACTTGGATAGTTTCCAAAGAGGCACGGATTAAAATCCAGTCTTAATAAGTATGTTACTGGTACTCTTACATTTACTCTTTTTCCCTTTCATGTGTATCTTCACATTTTTACAAAGATATTTTAATTCATAAACGATTTTTTTTATTACTTAGATAAATCATACTTCTGGCAAAACAATTTGCATTATGCAGTGCCTTTAAAAATTTATTTTAAAATATAACATTTATTAAATTAAATATTTAAAAAATATAATATATTTTATTTACATAATTTATTGTTAATTTAAGATTTCCTTCTGTTTTAATTAACTGAAATTCACATTTATTGTTCTTTTGAACAGTTAAGGTCAGGTGTTTTGAATTGATAATAATTAAGTATATTTTCAATATTTTGCTTTTCCTTTTATTTTGTGCCTAGATGTATAGTAAAAAAAAACACCTCTACTATATGAGGACATAACAAACACTGCATTTTTGATCCTCTCCTTTTCACGGATTTGTGCCAGATGCGTAAACTTTGTGTCTTCAGTCTGAGACACTATTAATATCATCTACTTCTACTTTTTAGGTTCATGCCATATGCCGAACTTAGCAGAGGGAACCTAGTATTGAGACAATCCCTTCCTTATTAAGACATTTCCAAATTCCACGATTCGCTGAGTTCTGGATGCAGTGTTGAGTGGCAGTACTCAACGCCGCACTTTGCCTCGTTACCAGAGCGAGGAAACGAAAGTATTAAATGTTTAATCACCTGAATGCGAATTGGACTTCCAAAAGTGTTGCGCTTACGGTTACGGCACGCCTGTGCCTTTTCGCCACGACTGGCCTAAACATATATTTCTTATTTTAATTATATACTAAACGAATAAATAATATGAAACATCACATACCTGTTACCCCAATCCAATTTCGCAACAAGTTTTAAACGCAGGGCTCTCGTCTGATCCTGAGTTAACGTTCCAGTGAGAAGTGCGCGTCGACCACTGAGAAGTTCGCGCATAACCTTCGCTACTGCACCGAATCTGTACTCTTCATGTTCCTAAAACGAGAAATAACTTTATTACAAAGATAATTTTAATGAAATTTTTTTCAATTCAAAATAAGAAACAATGTATTGAATATGTCAGATATAGGTGTATTTTGCAAAAAAAACTTAATTTATTATTTAATTAATTTATTATTGTTAATATCACGTGTTCAGTGGCGGAATTCGGAACTCAAGTCCGCGCTTTGTCTTGCTAGGGCGGAGTAAATAAATTTTCCCAAGAGGAGCTAGGACCCGCGACCATCTCTTAAAGATAGACTGATGTAATATTACCTCCAGAAGTGAAGTATTAGGGCTTCATGGATATAGGCGTACATATACGGCTTTTGGGATCAACGTTTATTAGTATTTTTTTTTGTATTACAGTAAATTTTTGAATCAATCGAAAATAGATTGGTTGACTGATATGTCATTGCATTTTACAAATCTAAAATCACAAAGTCGTTCTCTTTAAATATGTCTCCAGACAAAACGGTTTAATAAAGATGAAACCAAACTTAAAGGCAATTTTGTTATCTTATTTTGAGTATTACAAAATAATAATTTAGTCAAGTAAGTTATTATGACCACATATTAACATATATTTATGTTAGGCACATAATGCATCAATAATGTTCATATAAAACAGAACCTCTTTAGATTATTTCTAATAATTATTAGAAAATGACTATTATAAATGGCGAACGGCAGTAACAAACTATAAGAGTACTCAAGTTTCAAGACAATTATACGTAATTGAGATATTAAGCCTTGATATAAAGTCAACTGTCGTACAAGTAGGTGAGTATCAGAGCACAAAGGGTCAAATATTTTATTTATTTCCACTTGTATCATAAAATAGAGGCAGTCGTGGCGGAGTGGCTTATGTGTGTAACTGTAAACGCAACGGTTGTGGGTTCGATTCCTACTTGGGGGAATGAAGTATTATTTATAAATATTTTCATTTACTCGCTCTGCCAACAAAACTAACGCGCAGGCAATAAATGCCCCGGCGGCGGGAAATGGGAAACGGAGTGTTTTAACACTAGATTTCATCAGCCTGCCGTCCTATAGGCGGGATACAACGTGAAACTGAAAAATAAAGTATGATAAAATATTAATTGTCACAATAATCTTTACTTTTATGTTATATTACGGTAAGCAAAAAAAAATGTATGGTTTGTACAATATAAAGAATATTATACTTTTTTCACACAAAATACAATTTCAACAATAACTACCTACATACTCTACATTCGGAAAAGGCCTCTTTTGAAATTAAACATAGTGCAGAAATTCTAACATTTTAAACTTACGTTCTTAATAACCAAAATTTATGTGTGTAGACGAAACAAAATATAACATTATTTCTGAGACAAAAATGTTTGACTCATTTTCACATTGTTAAAATATAACACAATGAAATTTACAATACTCTATAACATCCTGTCAGTTATGTTTGTGTAAAGATGTTTTAATTTATGCCTAAGCAGATATGACCTCATTTAAATTTATGCACATTTGTTAGAGCTGTAAAACTACAAGAATTTCGGGAAAATTCAAATATTTTAAACCAATCCATACTTATATTATAAATTAATTTAATTTTTTTGTTGGATTGAGACAAAACAAAATATTGAAGTAACAATAGTGAACCAAGTATTTGTTCTTTTGAAAGAATAATAAAAAGTAAATATTCGTTTAGTTCAAGCGGACGAAACCGTGCGGGTCCGCTAGTTTCATATATATTTGCTGCTTACTATTTACGTTTCTAATACATTGAAATTTGAACTGGGGAAAGACTTAGACAAGTATTTATAGTATTGTTTAAAGCTGTCGCGATTAATCGTAGACAAGACTAATCACCACTTAGGGAATTTAAAGCGGTGTATATTTTATAGTAATTCAGTAAATTTATTTATATATCGCCTAATTCTGGAGGTATTTTGTGTTGAGTAGCAGAACTCAGCGCCGCGATTTGACTCGTTACCAGAGCGAAGAAATTAAAATATTAAATATTTCATTTCCTCGAGTCGGGAATCAAACCCGCGCCACGACCAGCCTCGAAACTAAGTAGGACTAGGTACAATCTAGGTGATCGCCCGATCTCATTGAAACTGTAAAAAAATTCTAGAAGCGTGTAGGCAAAAATATTGTAGTATATAGGTACGTTCGTATGTTCTTCAAATTTTACACACTGTATTGAAATAGGCCACCAGAACACCCAACTTGATCTATATTGGGTACATCCCAGCACTAGCATGGTTATTTATATAACACCATATAAAATACCACCATAGTCGACATGGCACAATCGCTACAAATCAATATATAGCCCTTCTGCGGTTAGCCCCCACTTGACCTTCTCAAACGGAAATATTCAATGGTTTCTTCCTCGTTCACATTATATACTAAGCTGAGATAGTTAAAATGACGAAGACTTATACTAGTATATAACCATTAGTCGCTTAATGATGTATGATTCAGAATGTATTAAAACAAAGGAAACCAACCATTCTCTTTGATTGCCGATAATGTATTTTTTTTTTAATTTTAATGAGTTTCTTAAAAATATTATGACGAACACTTAAATCAATAGTTACTTCTTGGTTTTATCACTTAAGTTGTGCATACTGATTTCTGTTCATATTATGTATGAGAAAAAGTATAATTGGGTGTATTTATCAATATAATAGAAGCCAAATTAATGTTTTTTTGTCTGTTTGTTTGTGCATGCTTATGTCAGAAACGGCTTTACCAATTTAATTGCAGTTTTCGATACTGTACTTTAGTAAACTTTCCTTGACATTTAGTGTTAGTTTCATTTTAATAGGTATCATAAATAAAAAAAAGCTATATAAATTTAAAGTAGTTATTATATTCGACAAATTTTTAATAAAGTAACTGTTCTATTGAATTGGTTTAAACTTTACTTCAAGCGGGCGAAGTCGCGAGGGAGTCGCTGGTATGAAATTAGTAGTATACTAACTTGAAAAGGGTAATTTTTTTTCTAAATAATAGCAATATATAATTTATCATAAACAACTTTATATGGAAACAAAAATTTAATGAATTTACGTCATTTTACAATGTAATTACAACCATAGTCCACTTAACAAGGATCACTTAGCAGAACACTATAACATGACTAATATGCTTTATATAAAAATATATGTTTATAAGTAAAGAGTGTTATAAGAATATTCATGGCACAGAGGTACAAGTGACTGTAAATGCGACAGGTTGTCGGTTCGATTCCCACGGAAATGAAATATTTAATATTTTCAGTTCTTTGCTCTAGTGTCTGCCACTCAACACTCAATATCTCCAGAATTGAGCAGAAAATGAGGAATGGTGTGTCTTAACACTAAGTTCCCCCTGCCTACCCCTCTGTGTACAGAGTAAAGGAAAAAGTGTTAATGCACGTTTTAATGGAAGCTCTAAAGCCTACACTTGTCGCAAGTCCTAGTGCTCCTCTCTATGCAATATGATGAATGGATGGAACACTGAGGTATTTTATATATACATAATATACTACTAGCATTATAAAACTTAAGAATTTATTTGGTTGAACCAGAAAAGACTGGTATGAATTTGATAATTCTTTTTGTGTTGGATAGTCCATTTATAGAGGAAGGCTATAGGCTATTACATCAAGTTAACAGTTTCGACTTTCGATGATTCAACCCGCTTTGACTGTAGAATGTATCATACAAAACTCTCTTAATTATTTCCATTTGACTTTAACCGTTTCTAAAGAAAAAGCCACAGGTAAAAAAAAGCTAATTTATATTAACAAGTAAAACTTACCACATAAAGTTTCTTCCACAATCTGGCCCATTCTCTTAAAACACACGCAATTTCGCGTACCAAGGGGTCATCCTTTAGCTCCGCGATAGCTGAGGCCCCTGTACCTTTCACGGTACACGGCCTAATAGACACCACACAAGCTGGAAATATACCCCACGCTGATCGGTTCTTTGTACTGAATCCACGAAACCAACCTGAAATTAATTTGAACATGTTTTTGTATTTAGCTTAACACATTTGTACGATTTTTTGTTTATTATTCATCGACTTCCACTATTCAACACCAAATGTCACGAAAATTTGGTGAGGAACTGTGTCTTCACACTAGATTCTCTCTGCCTACCCTGCTATATGCAAAATATAGCGTAAAGCTGAAAAGATACTGGAACCAAAAAAAAGTATCTGATTACATATACAATGTCTGTGATGTTCAACCTCCACTTAAAAGTGTATTATAATCATTTTAAACAAGATAATCTATATTATGTCTTAAGCTTAACACTACATTCTTCCCTAATGTGTGAACTTAAAGAAAAAAATATATGTAGCCTAGTAAAATAAAGTAAGGTGTTCAATTCTACCATTCAACAGGCAATATCACTTATAAGAATAAAAAATAGTGAGAGTGCCTTAAACTTAGTTTGCTTTGCCAACTCTGCTTAAAGCAAAATTTTTGAAAAGATTATCACTATGGCAATTACAATCATTACCATTTATTATTTAGATACATGAAGTACCATATGAATGTATGTATCTTCCGCTGCATTGATAAGCAAAACATAATTAAATGACTTTATTCAATTAAAATGTATAAGTAACATATATGAGAATAATATTTATAGTTAAAAGTATGTTTTCACATGGTAGTCATGGTAACTGGCATTTATAAAATATACATATAATCTATAATAATGAAATAATATCTGAAATTATGGATTTACAATCTACATATAATATTGAGGCCAGTTGTGTTGCAGGGATATAGCTTGTTAAACTGAAACCATAGAAATAATTGATTCTGGGAGAGATAATGAACCCACAACCATAGTATTTCCAGTCAAGTGCTGTCCCACTGCCTCACAATAGACCCAAAATCATTAATTTATGTATTACTAGTGATCCACTTGAGAATTTACCCACTTGAAATTCACAATAATTTTTTTTACTAATGTGAATACTACTTTCATGTTTTAATAACATTATTATAAAGACAGTGCTAAGTACATGTACATTAAGGGCAAAAGTTTCAGTCAAATCAATAAAACAATTATTTTGTCAAAATTTTGTTGAACAACATACTTTATATTGATATAACTTTTTTATTTATAAATTGATAAAAAAAACAAACACTAAATCTTAAAATCTTGCTAAAATACAATAGTGGAAACTGCATTATCAGTTAAGCCATTTCTGAGATTAGTGTTCACAAAGGCACAGGCAAAAAGGTTAAAATTCATTGCTTTATATTTTATTACATCAATATGTGACGACAATCAGTTACGAGAGTATATGTATAGATAATCTGTCACTTATAAATTATTTATTTATAAACAAATTACATTTGTAGAAATGAAATAATAATAATTATAGATAAAAACCATGATAATAATTATATAAAGTAAGGGTATTTATAAGATAAAATAATTAAGATACTACCATACAATTTTATTATATGTAAATGTAAACCAAATTTTCTTATATTATAATATCACCTGCATAATATAATATATTTAAAAAAAAAATTACCTCCATTTTCCTCAAGAATTTGTACTGATTCACCAATTTCAAGTGGCAATCCTGATCGAACATCTCCCTTCCAGTTATATACAGCTTAAACAAAGTTATTTATTTAAAAATCATAAATTAGCAAACTAACAAATAAGTACTATAATACTTAATAAATTATCAATACAATATTTCTGTAATCTAGAAAATTATAATATACTGACAGTTGAAAACTTTTTTTAATGAAAGTAAAATTATTATTTTATTATAGCGAAGCGAATTTTAATAAAATATTATAAGTAAATTTATAAAGAAAATTTAGTTATAAAATAAATATTTTTAAAAATATTCAGTCCTTATTAAGAAAAATATTAAAGTACAAATAAAAACAAAGTAATTAAGTTTGCATGTTGACTACGTGTATTTTAAATTATATTCACACAATAGATAAAAATTAATTAAACAAACGTTATAATTGTAATAAAACTTCTATTTATAGAAAAAATAATGTCGGAAATAATTAATTAAAAATTCATAACATGTATTTACGCTTCCTGTAATTGTGCAGGATGTATTGCTGATTGAATCCAAACGTCAATCTTACCGACGGCTAATTTTGGAGATTTCGACGGAATCCACATTTTACAGTATCCAGCTTCCAAATAATATATTAACGATATGTAAAGTAAGTCACTAAACCATTGTTTAAGATTTACAAAAAATAAAACACTGAAGTATGAATCCGAGCCCAAATATCTTGTTTTTTTGCCTACATAAAAAATCACACTGCGCTAGAATCGCGCTCATTGGTCAAAGAATAGGCAAGTACTATAGATAACTTAGAAATTGAAATACGTTCTTGAACATTATCACGAGTTGTTTTTAAATGTTTTTTTTTTTATTATTTTATATCTGAGTACGTTTATCGGGCTTTTACATAATAATTTTGTGTTAAAAACTATATATTTTCGTCAAAAATGATATTTTTCATAAAATATATTCCTTAGAAATGTCAACGACTTAATCGAACGAATCAATCGATTTTATTATGCTTATGAACATCAATTTTCTATTTACATATATCGCTATTTTTAATTACCGCTAACCTGTGTATAAACCGCAGGGTAAATAGACATAGAAAGACTCTATAAAGTTTATTAAAAGAAAATAATAATAATAAGCCCACAGCGCAGCCTATGGTGAGCTGTTGGAGAGTGACGACCCCACGCCTTGATTTGCTGACAGAGTAGAGCGCAAGAGTTATGTATGCTCGAAAGGGTGGAAGTGTTCAATCTGTGTAATAGAAGCCTGCCCACGAGCACCTTCTGATCGTGAAACCGGTGCACACTCCACTCCCTTACTACTTACATAGTTCTCTATTTCCTTAGGTGACTACAAACTGCGTTCCGTTCAAGACATTACGCCGCTTTGTGAGGAATCATAATGGTAGGCGAGTCACTGACCACCATCCGTCAACCATTCAATTTGAGACTGTTGAAAAGGCGGACGTCAGTTAATTTCATTCAATTATAGCCCAATCCATTTAAACTCTATTTCATGGTCTTAATTTAGTTTCCCATTTCTTCTATAGTTCGCATTATCTGGAACCATCTCTGGGCAGTTGCTTATGGTTACTCAGAGATGGATCTTGGCTAATGCGTCACAGTAAAATATTTTTATATTCTCTAAGGACACCTACGTGTTGGACCCGTAGTCCCACACAAGCCTCCCGAAAAATCAGGTTTATTTAAACCCGAGATTCTCAGAATAAGAGATATATGTACCTATAATGATAAAAATAAAATTAAAAAAAAGGCAGTAATGGTGGTGTTGCTAAAAATAGATAGAACATTATACACAACTAGAGGGCGCGCGCGGCTTCGCCCGCTTATTAGGAGTGAATTCTAAAAAAACCACGAAACACGTGTTCAATAAAATATTTTTAACAGTCTGAATTTATTTTTTTATAAAAATCGGTGGCAATTTAAAGATTTTTCCATATAAACTTTCAACCCCTTATTTGAACCCTTATGGGGTGAATTCTTAAAAACCATGAAATACGTGTTCAATGAAATATTTTTAAGAGTCTGAATTTCAAATTTTATAAAAAGCGGTACAGATTAAATTTTTTTTCCATACAAACTTTCAACCCCTATTTCATCCCTTTAGGGTTAAAATTTTTCAAATTCCCTTCTTAGTGGATGTCCAGAATATGAAAATAAACATCTGCCCAAATTTCACGTTTCTACCATCAGCGGTTACGGCTCTGCGTGCGTCTTACCTCAGTCAGCACAAGTCCTTTTATATATATAGATATTACCACAAATCTTTGAAATCAAATATCATAACTATTAATGTGAAACAAAAGAATATAAGAAAATGTTTTTTTATTTAGCTAGCAGTAAAAACAAATGGACATTATGCTTTATTGACCTTTATCATACATATGTTAAAATTATTTCTATATATTGACAAATAGTTATCGTAACGTAGAGTTCCCAATTGATATAAATTAAAAGATTTATGGTATTTATGATATCTGATTATATTATGATGTTTTAGACTTTAATACGTAATATCGATTTTTCAAAATCGACACTTGAATGATGTAGTGTCACAGCAAATTTTTATTTCAACTTTGGCATATTGTGTATCTGTGACCGGTGACAAATTGACAATACCAATGTCTAATGTCATATTTATAGCTTGACGTTTACCGTTAAAAGTTATTTTAATTTGTTTATTGTCTGTTTATTGACCTTTTGCTATTTTATTCTTTCTTAAAATAGTTATTCTGTTATTTATAAAACAATTTTGAGTATATACTCTACAACAATTATGTCAGACGATTTTATTCCTTTGAACCAGAGTACTCCAGTGCAAGGCAAATGGCAAAACAGGACAAATGGAAATCAATATAACTCTTACAGAAACAATTGGACTAAAAAGAATCAACATCGGCGTGGGCGTTATCAAAACAATTGGCACAATCATTCTCAACACAGCAACAGCTTCGGAGTCAGTGAAGCTAATTTACTTAAATATTGATATTCTGTTCCAAAGAATATTTAATAGCATGTTTTTTTTTATATTCCAGAGTGACTACAATAGCAGTTATGGCCGTGAAAATACTAACATTGACGCCTATCTTCATCCTTCTATGTTAAAAGATCCATGGGCGCATTTAAGGAAGGACAAACAATAAACTGTTTATAAAATATTTAGAATGTCTATATTTTGACCTAATAAAACAAACATGACAAATACATTCTAATAATTAAATTTATTTCTAATGAACTCTATATTGCTATAATTTAGATGAAGTATGTAGCTTAAGCTCCTTTTTAAATTTAAGTAATTAATTGTACAATTTTTATACATGAGTTTTTTGATTAATGACAAATTTATTACTATATTTAAAAAAATCTTATGTCAATTTGTTAAGATCTTTGTTTAAATTGTCCCTTTTATAAGAAAACTATTTTTAAAATGTGGAAAATTGGGGAAGCATATAGGTTGAATGGTTTCAAATTTCTAGGGTGGGCACGGAACACCATACCCCCCTCTTCCTATGATCATGGATGCCTGGTCTTCTTAAGTAGTTCCTACACACTTTCACTTATTTCTTTGTTTTATTAGTCATAAGTGTACATATTTCTTTTTAAGTAGAATAAATATGTTTTGTGAACAGCTTTCTTTTAATTACCTCTGTTTTTAGTTGAATTTAAATATTAAATACTGAGTATTGAGTAATTGAGTGATATATAATACATAGCTAAGTACTATGATCTTTAATAGATGTCATATTTTTGGATTAAGTGAATCAATGGAACATTTTTTTACATTAATTAAAATCATATCAGCTTCACACTTTATGGAACTACAGCAGGACGAACCTAGTATAAATAACTGGCCTTTTAAATTAATAAATTTCATAAATAATGAATATTGGTCACATTTAAGTTTGTGGGTAAGTTTGCACTCATTCTGTATTAAATGAACTACAGATATACCTGTGTTTGTAATGTTTTTTGTAATTTGTTAATTGTTACATCTACTTCCCCTAGTCTTTTGGAAGACATCTCTTATAGAGATTAGTCTACCTTTGTGAAAGATTTTCTATATTTTCGTATTCTTATGTTTTTTAGTATAATAAGATAATAATTAAAGATATTATGAATATTAGAGGTTAGTAGTGGCGTAAGGGCACAAATACCACTGATTGTGGGTCCCTACTAGAGGAAATAAAGTATTTATTTAAATTTATATTTACATTTATTTTAATTTATACATTATAAGAAAACCTGTTAGCTATATTTTAAAATTATGTACCTATAGGTAGTATGGTATTGGTTTTGAGAAAACTAATAATTTTATCATATTATTAAGCTCTAATTATATTTTGGGGAATAAGTATTCATCATTTTTTTTGGTTTTGTTTACATTGTATGACATTATAAGTAATATTAATAAAGCCAACTCTCACTTTTTTAAATACTCCGTATGGACGATTTCTATATTATATACCCATCATGGGTATACTTATTTACATTGAAAAAGGGCGGCCAAAGTATTAGACTGTAGTAGTTGCTTGTGGATTCCCCTACTAGCGGTAATATTTAATTTTTAATAATTATGAGGCTGTTTTTAACAGGTGCTTTTGCATTTTAATATATAAATTGCAGTTTTAGGGTCTACTGCCGGCGACGATTTTTTATTTTACAGGTGCACGAAAGTAGTCATTTTGACTACTTTCGTTATTCGATGCTATCACCCGTCAAAAGACATTTTCAAGGATTTCTTTTTAGTTTCAATTCAATTCTTCAGTAAAGACTTGGATACGTTCCAGTGACCGAATTTATAAGGACATCGCTTTATGTGCAAGAGTTATTTAAGTTAAAGATAAGCCTCCTATGGATTATACTCGGTCAACGATTTCTTTATTAATATGTTATACGTCGGGCCCGTATTTTACTAGTTTGTGAATTCAATATAATTTAAATCGGCCATCAGAGCTCAATAGAGTAGCGTCAGACTGTACACGCTTTGATTGTGAGTTTGATCCACTCTTGGAGAAATTATTTTATTTTTCCGAGTTAATATCTTTAGTTAATTAAGTATTTTCCTAAATGAGGCTGTCTTGGAGAGGGCTTAGTCACACAAACATGCGACTGTATTTGCCACTGTTGTGGGCCAGATTCCCACTCGGTGGATTCAAATATTTAATATTTTCATTTCCTCGTTCTGGTGACGAGGTTTCATAAATCGACACGTGAAATTGAATTGTTACTAATTCTTAAATAACAAAATATTTTAATACGACAATTTTTGAGAGCAAAATAAAATAAAATCCAAAGTATAAGAACTGTATAGATCACCATACTAATATAACCAACGATTTTTTCTTAAATTCACTTAACTAACATTAACTTTATTTCATCGAACGTTAAAAATCGTTTCTGCCTATATTGGAAAAAGTTAACTTAGCCGAAACGTTGTAAATCACAAGTAGGTCCTTTTGATCATTCACGTAATCGCGCGTTTTTTATCCCCTTTCAAACTTCATCCCTCCAATTTGACAGGTTGCCTTGGCTTCCATTAAGGGGAAAATCATAACGTAGACTAGATGTGAACAGATTGTGTTCCAAGGCACTCCTTAATGATTATTTTTTTTATGTGGATACACAGTATTAAGTAAAGTACCAACTCGTCCTGCCTGATTTAGTGACAAACGTATTTTATACATTTTGATCTATATTTCTGATTCATTTAATCTTCATTTTGGATTGATGTCAAGGATTAAATTTTCTTTTTTTTTTTTGGGTTAAATTTTCTTCGAGGGCTTTGCTAATTTTGTGACTCGGTATTAAGATAATTCATATTTCCTCTTTAAAATGTGCTGTAAATATTTATACTAAGTACGAACTTACTATAAAATACTTATAAGATTTACGTTAGGCACCACTATAAATCAATTTCTTTCTCTCTGTTTAGTTACTGCAAAATGATGACTGCGTCGTTTCTTATATTCACCAATTCAATAGTTAAAAACATAAAAAAACACCGCGGATAACTGACGGTAAACGCGACGATTGTGGGTTCGATTTCCATTTGTGGAAATCAATTAATTTAATTTCCTTATTTTGGTAACAAGACCAGGCGGAGGCCCTCTACGCAACTCCCACACTCGTTTCCGCCTTTTTCTACTCTGCTATATTTGGGAAACATTGTAAAGCTAAAAAAGAAAGAAAATTAAGTATTATTATTTAATTAATGAAATAATACACAATGCCCTATAATTTTCTAATAAAAAATATCATACCTACTGTTGTTATAATTTCAAAATATATGTTGAAAAAAAAACACCATAATTTATTTTTAGTGAGACATAATGGTGAGCTTTTAATTAAAAAATCTGTTTAGTGATAAAAATAAATCTTAATATATATTATTTAATTTTTAGATTTAAATATGATTCTTAAATCCAAGTATAAAATTAAACATCAAGTATGTTATCACAAACGGCTTTCTGCTAGTCTTCACTGCCAAAGGAACTAAAATAAAAATAATTTACCAAATTGCCTTAATCAATTCTGGTAGGGGACACCACGCTATTTCGAAATTAAGAACTTTCCGCCTGGAAATTTACATATAAAAGGCCTTCTGAAAAATTGAAGATATTTGAAATGGCTGGTTCTTACTTTGCCGATATTAAACAAGTGAGTAGGAACCTAAGAAATAGCATAGGATTTACGCTTTGTGTAATACAGCATCCCGCACACAGCAGGATAGGCAGAGAAAATCTAGTGTTAAGACACTCCGTGCCTTATTTTCCGCCGATATCTCGAGGCATTGCGTGTTGAGCAGCGTAATTCAACGCTACGATTTGACTCAAGACCAGAGCGAGGAAACGAAAATATTAAATATTTAATTTCCTCGAGTGGTAATCAAACCCACAACTTGTCGCCTTTACAATCTCGCCCTTGTACCTGCACACCACGACCTCTGTGAGGGTTTAATTAAATCAATTCCCCAATATAACAAAAAATAAAATTTCAATTCTATAATAATTAGATTCTCATAGCCTTGTTCCCTCCTCCTCCTCAGGCGCGGGTGTAGCTGGCGGTAATCACAATAATCGTCGTACGACCACTCCACTTGCATTATGTATTCTCGCTTTAATTGGCGTAATTGCCTGATGTGTCAATTTTGACGCGTGCAAGTGCGTCCATAAGGGTCGTTGATATTCCATTAATTTAGGAAACCGGGAAACGTACGGCTAGTAAGTAGAGTTTGGGGCCTCGTGTGGTTTTGTCGGCTTCGTGCATGGCCGCCGGAAGTTATATCTACGTAGCTATGGCTTATTAACATCCTAACAATGTATTTTAACTTGCGGCCCTTTAATACATACATACATATGTTCGTACTAAAATTAGTTTAAATTTAATATAGTAGATATTATTGGTTATGTTTTATTTGTTTATGTTAAGAATGTTGTTAATAATTGCTACTAAAATTAGAAGAATTTTGGAGGCAGTACGTGTTGAGTGGCGAAACTCAACGTCGCGCTTTAGCTCGACACCAGAGTGAACCAGAGTGAAGAAATGAAAATATTAAATATTGTATTTCCTCGAAATATTAAATATCGAACCCACAACCTTTCCTGTTTATAGTCACACGTTTCTGCCCCTGAACCACGAGTGGCCTCAAATAAGTTATTTCATTAGTTAATATGCATATATCATATTTCGTTAAATCAAATTCATCTTATATACCAAAAAGTAAAATCCAAATAGCGGTAGCAGACGTTTCATTGACCTTTCCCCATGTGCATCCAGAAAACCGATTAATAGGTCGTCTGGTTGCATCGGTCTAGGAAACTCGCACCGAATAATCGCATCGATCGCCAAAAAACTAACCCACATACGCACTGGCAGCGTAGCCGGAATTATTAATCGCGTGGGGGTGTGGGGTGTGGGGTGTGGAGCGTGGGGTGTGGGCGTGGGCGCAGGGCGCAGGCGCGGGGCGGGCGGCGGCACTCGGCGAGGAAGGCTCGCGCGCTCCGGCCGCGTCCGAGCAGCAGCATGCGCGAGCAGGCGGCGCCGCGGCCGCCCCAGCCCGCGCCGTAGCCGGTCCTCATGCAGTGGCGCAAACTGGCCAGGTTGAAGTCTTCGCCGGGCGGACAGTCGCGCGCTCGGAGGATGCTCTGCTGCGGCCGCAGGAAGGTATGCCCTCCGATCGATACCGCGCCGAAACCGGCGCCCCTCCCGGCCCGGACGCCGACGCCGTTCGACGACCCCGCTTGCTAGGGCCTCGCGATCTACCCTGTCAATTTTTCTGGATTCCACTCCTCGTCAATGCTCCATTTTTTATGTACGACTATAGTGCATATCTCTATTGTATGTTCCGTCATGTATTTAATTATACCGTTATTTCCTTATGTGTTCTATTTTCTCGACAATTGAACACGGAATGTGTATAATTGTGTTAAAAAACCGATGTATTATTTCACTATCGCTTTATATCAGTTATGGTGATAATAAAATGTTATCAAATTTTATATTCTCTGTGAGAGGCGCCAATTTTGGAACTTGAATTATATTGTCTTGATTACATATAGAGAGCAGTAAAATATATTACATCTGTGATTCGAAAAGGTATCCTAGCTTTAATCTCAAGTTGATACTCGGAAAACCTAGGAGTTCTTCCTATCTTTATGGTATAAATTTCCAGGCGTGTTAAATTTTCTTACGAGCTTAACACCCTTAACGATTGCGAAAGCTATACTGTATTAAAGGTATTTTTATTATATTTACAGCTACATGCAATTACTTAAAGAAATTACTCCAAATGTATCTACTATTAGGTGTTCTATGAATCACAACTTAGTATACTAATAACATTTTAGTGCTAATATTAAATAAAATAAGTTTAAATGCTTCTCATTAAAGAGAGTTAGTTATCAAAAAGTCCCTATCTCTCGCCATCTTGTCGATGTTTTATCATGCGCCAAGGAAACGGCTCTTAAAGTGTGGAAAATTTGATTTCACCTACAATGTACAAGGAGGGAATCGCATTAGAGGCCTATTTATGTCCCGACACGGTCCATATTCGCTTAGCCGTGTGTTACCATATCTCCAACATGGTATTGCCATGATAATATAATTTTATAACATAATAGCGTACAGTAATTCGTTTTATCTTTTCGTGTGGGGGCGTCGAACGTCGAATAATGCAGATAATAAATTGTCACATGCATAATAATTCACATTTTTTACTTTATATGTAACATATGTAAATATATTATGTAGAGTATAACATATATCTTAAATTACTAATCAGCTTCACGCTGTATCCCGCACAAAGCACGGTAGGCAGAGGGAACATAGTGTTAAGACACTCCGTTCCCCACTATCCACCAAATTCTGGAGGCATTACGTGCTGAGTGGCGGAACTCAACGCCGCCGCCTTCTTCCATAGAAAAATAAAAACCCATGTTAAAGATATATTCATATCATTCTGTTACAAATCACAACGTACTACAAATACAAGATTTGACAAGCATTTTGGGGTTAAGTTAGAAGTATTTCATTTTTAATAAGTTCACCGCTCTGATGTAGGTCAATCGTATCGTATAAGGGGTACAATCGTAACATTTACCTATTTACGTACAAACCACTAAACCGGTCTGTCCGTTACTTTAAATAATACTTTTGTTGTATGATAATATCGTAACATTACTTTAATGCACTATGCACAACGAGTTTTCATTTTCTTTATTAAAAGGAGCATTAACATTAAAATTATTGTCTTTGTATCTCGTATACCTCATTTGTTTCTCGTTTTTAAATGAGTAAACTTTGATATAATGTTTTACTGTATCAGTATTCATATAAAATTATATAAAAATCTATATTATATATTTTTTTTACGATTTTGGTTAAACTTAGTTTTCGTAGCAAGATGATTTTGGAGCAATTTGGTTGTATTATTAATTTTTTTGCCTACTTTACTATTTATAGGTAAATATAGGAGAAAAGAAGAGTATCGTTGCCATTAAAATTTATTAACATTATAAACTTAACAATGCCAGTATTTTTTTGTTCATTCTCTGGTAACTGATGATTTGATGTTAAATGAAAACTCAACAATTTTATTCATTTATCTTTTAACTGTAAGATACTACGAAACTACATAATATAACAATAGTATATTGGAACAATATTTGAATTTTACATTTAAAACTTAAGTAGGTCATGGTTAAATGACTATTATATGCCCTCATTTCTTCTATCAACAAAAGATGAAAAAACTGAATCGATTCAACTCTTATGAAAAGAATGAATAAGACTTTTGCTTTTGTACAGTATCAAAATGTTGAACACCTTTTGTGTGTGGGAACCTAATCGAAACATTTTTAGTGTACCTTTATTAAAAAGGTAACAATATATTTGGAAAACATTAAGTACACAATTACACTTAATTAAATTCCTTTATAAATTCATAAATTATATCATCATTCTTCATTAATAAGTTATTTATTTCTTTTGAGTAATATTCTATATTACTCAAAAGAAACAAATAACTTATTTCTGTTTCTCAAGAAATAGCTAGCAAAGATAAATATCCATCCATGGCATTGACGTCTTACGTTCTCATGAAATTAGAAAACTTCGGGCCAATCGTAAACGGTCCAAAATTTTAATCGCTTTTCTTCAAATGTAGTTACTGTTAGATAAATATTAGAATTAATTAGCTTATTTGAGAAGTTTTCATTGCTTGCTTACTTAGCTTTAACAATATTTTAGTTTTCAAATGATATTAATTCTATTGCTACTTTTAATATTTTTTACGTTTGATTTTAATTTTATTAAAATAAATCAGCTTCACGCTGTATCCCGCACACAGCAGGGTAGGCAGAGGGAACCTAGTGTTAAGACACTCTTTTCTGTCGAATTCTGGAGGCACTCCGTGTTGAGAGACGAAACTCAACGCCGCGCTTTGCCTCGACGAATTGCTACTTCTAGCACTTTCAATCACCATAATGTAGCTTGACAATCTAGTAAACCATTTGAACTTTTTTATTATAGTCAGTAGTAATTAAGGTTTAATTTATAAAAAATTAAACTTATAATTTAAACATCGTACTGGCTAAGGTCAGTATTTATAAGCCGCTCACAACTCTGAGATCGATCTTGAAAGCGACCTTGGGGGCCATTTTCATTCATAGATTAAAATTTAATTGAAATATAATGGTGGCTGTAATAATATTTTGTAATCAAAACGACCATTAAAGTTGTTTGAAAAATTTTAAATTTATATACGTAGAAATATCCCATCGTAAAAAAATAAAAAACAGTTTCACGCTGTATCCCGCACACAGCTGGGTAGGCAGAGAGAACCTAGTGTTAAGACACTCCGCTCTCCACTTTCCACAAAATTCTGGAGGCATTGCGTGTTGAGTGGCGGTACTCAACGCCGCGCTTTGCCTCGACACCAGAGCGAAGAAATGGAAATATAAATGTAAATAAATATTTCATCTCCTCGAGTGGGGATCGAACCCACAACCAGATTTTACAGTCATATTTTGTGCCCCTGTGCCACGACTGGTCTCAATATCTCATCAACAAATCATAAAATGATTGCTTGGAACTGCATCTGCTTTAATTGCGTTTAATGTTCATGCGTTCGAGTCCCTCTCGTGAAAATGATTATATTTCAATAAATTTAATTTCTTCACTCTGACAGACGATAGGTAGCAGTATTGAGTTCCGCTACTCAACGCGCAATGTTTTAGAAAAAAATACGTGAAAAATAGAGAACAGAATGTTTTGATAATAAATATCCTCTGCCCACCTTATTTTATTGCTTGTTTTTAGCAACGATAAATTATGTATATACAAAAAAATGTCACAGAAAATGTATAATAGAACTTACGACACCTCTCGTCCTTCTTTAAAACGCTGCTTCTACGGAAACTAATCTACAAACTGAAATACAGTATTTTACGTGATATATAGTTAAAATTTCAAAGGGTTTAACACAAACCTGAGTAAGTTTGTCTACATAAGCTGATTAACTCGCGATTAGGCTCTACGGCTTCACTGTTTACTGGAAGAAAGCACTTATTATAGTAATTGTGTAATACGCTTACGTTAGATAGTGGTGCCAAATGTGCTTTTAGTATAATTATAAAATTGCCTTGATTACTTTATTCCTATATAAAACTGATAAATAATTTAAATACCTTTTTTGTTATATAGATAAAAGAAATAATTGGATATCGATGGTTAGAGGTAGATTTTTTAAATCTTATTAACTATTTTTTATGTAATTTCCAAAAAATTGCTAACAATCATTGTTTATTTTTATATGCTTCTTAGACTTCTCACATATCTTTTACTGTTCAACTTGTCTTTGAAATAAATCATATATCGTCCGTATTCCACACGCCATTAAAAGGTTTCGAGCGTCCGTCTACGACTGACGTCACTATATAGCCTATTCCCAGAGATAGACACTTTGAAATGTGATAAAATGCACGAAAAGACTGTTGACAGTGTAGCTTGGGTTATTCTCAAGTAGTCTTTAGCAGTTTTATTTCAGTTAATACTTTATATAATGTCTACTATCCATGTCGACGAGGCCAGTCGTGGCGTAGGGGCACAAAGTTGTCGGTACGATTCCCACTCGAGGAGATGAAATATTTACTTAAATTTATATTTCCATTTCTTCGCTCTGGTATCGAGGCATAGCGCAGCGTTGAGTACTGCCAATCAACACGACAGTACCTTCACGACAGAGCATTGTGCCTCCAGAATCCGACAGAAAGTGGAGAACGGAGTGCCTTAACACTAGGCTCCCTCTGCCTACCCTGCTGTTTGCGTGATACAGCGTGAAGCTGATTGTATATATAGTTTTGTATAGAAGTCAAAAGTTTTAAGCATACATATGTTATATATTCAGATTTTGATTTACAACTATAGAATATTCCAGAGTGAAGGGTGCTAAACTATGTTTACAATGTAAGGGTAGAACACGTGAGGGTTGTATTATAATAACTTATGCTTATATCTTACGAGGTAGACAAGTTGAATATCATATTCACATATTTTTTCATATGTTTTGTCCATAAAGGGAGAAAATAAAATATCTTCCTTATTCTGATTACATGATTATATTTCATTTGAGTGGGCCAGTCGTGGCGCAAGGGCACGAGTGTGGGACTGTAAGTAGAAGTTGTGGGTTCGATCCCCATTCGAAGAAGTGATATTATTTTAATTTATACATGCTCTGTGATTAAATGCAATGTCTCCAGAACTCGGCAGAAAATGGGGAACGAAGTATCTTAACACTAAATTTCCTCTGCCTACCATGCTGAGTTAGGGATATAGTGTGAAGCTGGTTAAATGAATAATAAAACAATATAAATAAAAATAAATAAATCAGCTTCACGCTGTATCTCGCACATTGCGTGTTGAGTGGCAGAACTCAACGCTGCGCATTGCCTCGACACCAGAGCGAAGAAATGGAAATATACATTTATTTTAATAAATATTTCATCTGCTCGCGTGGAGATCGAACCCACAACTAGTTGGCTTTACAGTCACACTTTGTGCCACTGCGCCACGACTGGCCTATAAACAATATATTTTTTATTATAAAACAATATATTTTTATTATATTATTATTTATCGTGTTACACATTATTAGACGACCCAGTTTGCCCTAAATTGTGCCCTAAGTGACAATTTCCAAGTTGGAACATGTAGGAAGGCTAGTGAAACGCTTAAAATTCTGAGTGGTGCGCTACGTTCCGCTGACTCCGACAAACTAAGCTCGACCATTTACTTACTTTTACTCAATATTAGTTGCTTTTTAAAATATATATTTTTAATTGTTTTAAATCGTTATGGTTAAATAGCTGTTTCCATCATCATAAATGTTTAGATAATATTATGTTTATTTTATAACATTTAATACCTTAAGAATTTTTGTTGAAGGACAGTTGTTGTCAATATCGTAATTTTTTCTTCTTATTTTGGCCTTACGCTGTATCCCAAAAAGGGAACCTGGGAAATCTGTATTAGGATACACCGTTTTCATTAAGACACTTTTATTCACTTTCTGCCACTTTCTGGAGCCCTTTTTATTTGCGTGGCGGAACTTAAAGCTGCGTATTTGCCTCGTTACCAGAGTGAGAAAATAAAAATAATAAATATTCTCATTCCGTCAATGGGAATCGAATCCACAACCTGTTGCGTCTATAGTCGAACGTTTGTGACCCTGCGCCACAACTGGCCACAATCTCTTCTTTCTTCCTTTCTATGTAAGAATCGAATCAAAATTATATTTTTTTATTGTAATTATTTATTATAAAACATTATATATGTATTCATTATTCTTCGTTTCATATACCTTACAACTAAAACAACAAAGGAGGTAAAGTTGTTTGTTCTTTACAAAAGATAAAAGGGCCTTGTCCAACAATATTCGGCTAAGGGCTGTGTTTGTTGAAAAAAAATATATAAAAAAAATCTTTTACAGAAAAATCTTGAACGGAATATCATTGAATAGATATTAGGTTAAAGGTTCTTACCTTAGAATTTTAAGAAAAAGAAATTACCATTTCTTTTGTAATTATAGAGGTATATTATAGCTGGAGGCCAGTCGTGGCAGAGGGGCACAAATGTGTGACTGTAAACACGACTGGTTGTGAGTTTGACTTCACTCGAGGAAATGGAATATTTATTTAAATGTATATTTTAATTTATTTGGTTAAGTGTCGAGGCGAAGCGCGTTGTTGAGTTCCGCCACTCAACACGCCCTTAAATTCAGCGGAAAATGGGGAACGGAGTGTCTTAACAATAAGTTCTCTCTGCCTACCCTGTTGTTTGCGGGATACAGCGTGAAGCTGATTTTTTTTATTGTAGGTGTTGCCAACGTTGTAGGATCCATTCCCGTTCAGGGAAATTAATAATAATTATTGGTGAGACCAAGTAAAATGTATAAATTTCAACTGATTAATTGTGCTAATGAAAATAAGGTAATGATGCTCTTAAAATTGTCTTAAAACTTATGTGAGATTTGAATCCCACAACCTTCATATGAACAAGTCAACCAAGATCTCGTAATAAAAGTTTATTACTTGTTTAGTGGTTAGCTTTACTTGATGGAAACTACGCGGCTAAGTTTATAGACATGTCGCGTAACCGCTGAGGCGTACTTCTATTTTCATTATAAGTTTGTATGTTCTTGTGTGCACAGTTTATGTAAACACATCTTAATTTCTTTTTGATGATAAAAACCTATATTAGTGGATTTCTAACATTAGATTTTTGTTTTTAGAAATTATATTTGTGTGTGATGTGTGACTTGGCAGTTGTGAGTTCAATTTCTTGAATTCGAATGAAATATTTATATAAATTTCTTCGCTCTGGTAACATTGAAGGCGAAACGCGGTGTTGAATTCACCCACTCAGCAGCGGAAAACAGGGAACGAAATGTCTCAAAACTAGGTTCCAGAGGGAACATAGCAAGGTAGGCAGAGGCCTACCCTGCTATGGGATACGACGTGTAGCTAAAAAAGTGAATGGCAGATTTTTGCAGTAAGCAAAATTTTTCAAATATATAACCTACTAAAACTGTAGTATTTAATATATTTTAAAAGATTAGCTTGCTACAGTAAAAATATTACATTAGATTTGAAAGTAAAATTTTAGAATTCATTAAAATGAATGGACCTTATAACCTTAATATTTATTACAAAAAGAAAAACAAATGGTACTCCGTTTGACGACTTGTTTATTATAGATTTTTCTTACATTCTTTTTTATAACTTTATACATACTTTGTATGTTCTGAAAAATTTAAAACAGTCAATATGACATGGTACACGTATATTTATTAAATGATAAGAATAATAAAATTATTTTAATTGCAGCAAACTTTATTGTTATTGGATTGTAGCAATCTCCGTAGACAGCTACGAGAATCTCGTAGCGTAGCGTAGCAGCTCAGCTACGGGTACTGATTGCGAGCCGTGTAATAGCATAATTAAAATGGAAACTACTTGTTATATCTTAATTTGAATAAATGTTATTAACATATAAAAATTACTTACACAACAACATTTATAAATTCTATTAAAGTAATAAGATTTTTTAATTATTAATAAGTTTATTATAAATAATGTTTTCACACATGAATTTTATATTTATTTTTGATTTCATTTGCGGCATTGAGTTCCGTCACTCAATACGCAGTGAATGAATCCTGAATTCAGCGAAAAGTGGAGAACGGAGTGTCTTAACACTAAGTTCCCTCTGCCAGTGTGTTGCTGCTATTGTTTATTTTTTCATATCTTCAAAAAGAGGAAACCTAGTAGCAAACCACTAAATTGGTTTTATTCGAAATGATTCTAAAAATAGATCATATTTTACTTTAAAAAGATCGATACGATTTTTTTTTAATTTACCAGTAGTAAATTAAACAAAATTCTCATCGACCTCAATAAAAAATTCATAAGAACTCATTCAAACGACCACTTCGACTCACCTATTACAAGAAAAACTAATGGATTAATAATTGCCCGGAATTTGAATGTATGTTCATATTTAAAAACGAATAAACCGATTTTTAGATAGCGGCTGAAATGATTTTAATTTACTATATTACGTTGGTCTTTTTTTAGATTATTTACATTCTGTTGTCATTAAATTATTATATAAAAGTAAAATAGCTTCCTACTGATCTTATGAGGGCAAGATTGAAAATCTTTGAAATTACCTTAAAACATTTTTCCTCTAATAAAAGTGAAACGATAATAAAGGTTATAAAGAGAATTGCCGATAAAGAAAATTTGTGTTAAAAAATGGAGTCCTTAAATCGATTCGTCGTCCAGAGCTTTAAGCTGTATGAAATGTATGTGCATACATTTATGTCGGCTTTATCGCTTCGATGATAGAGTTTCGTTCTGAAGGTTTTGGTGTTCCAGATTTGAATCGTTCGCTCTTCTCTCTAGTGCTCTTTAGAGTTCGAGTTGGCGCCAAATTTTAGGTCCACGCTTCTCATTAGGCATTGCTCAGAAGGCGAAAAAGGTGGTGATCGGAGGAATGAGGGGAAGTGAGTGGGAGGGGGAGGGAATACGACTATTGTACTAAGATGAGCGTTTCGTCTCATCTTTATACGTAGGTATCCGTTAAGAGGCTGGGTGTGTCTTTTTGTGAAGTAAGTAAGTAAAGGTCTTTTCATCATAATGTTAAATAGAATAAAATATATTATAATATTCCTTTAAATTTATGTTATATCACAATTTCTGTTACAAGCAAAAACCGGAAATTTTTAATGTTAGTGTTGAGTCATTTACAATGTTACTAAATAATTACAATCCGGGTAATGGGAACTCGAAATAGAAGCTTTGGTATTTAAAAATTCCAAAAGATGTCTATCGTTTGGCGCTCATCCTCAACAGAAAATAAATATTCAAGTCGGAAATATCTTTTAATATTTCGCCTGAGTAAGTAAAATTTTATGAAGAAAATTTTATTTATCATTTTCAAATCTTTGAAAAACTTTTTGCAAATGTAACTTCTTAAATAATATAGAACAACTGTACAGTATACCCACACCTTACCTGTAACACAGGTTTTTTTGTATGTAAAAAAATGGTATGAAGAGATGATAACATTTTATCTCATATCTCATATAAGGAGAACTATTTGACAAACTCCAAAGTTCTGACTCATTAGACCCGAAGTACATGAATGCTTGTCACAAAGCCGCCGTGACTTACATTACACAAACTATTCCAAACAATTCGATCCTTTTGTAAGTTTTCAGTAGAATTTATCTCGGCTTCTCTTGAACTCATGAAATTCAGCGGTAAGTCTAGAACGGAGTGTTTTAACACTAAGTTCCCTCTGCCTACCCTACTGTGTGCGGGATACAGCGTGAAACTATTAATTTTTAAATCATATCCTATTTATATTTTACTATACATAATATATGAATGAATACAGGATATATAGTTGTTTGTGTACGCTCGAACTAATTAACTTTTCCAAGGCTTTGTGGTTAGCCTGTCATCAAGCCGGGTTAGATTAAAGCAACCTTTGCCTCTGATCTAAATATGTCTAGACAATATTAATTATTCTGAGTTGCATAAGATAGTAAAAATAAGTTACAAGGCTGTTTGCCAGCTTTCAAACAAATTACATCTATATTTTAAAGCAATCGATTGTTTTTAATGTTATTTTTTAAATAAAATAAAAGCTTAAAATTTTTGGGAATAAATTTGATTTCAATTTCCTAAAAAAATCACTTATCTCATAATTATAAAGTAATTTGATGGTTTTCTACTTTTATCTGATAAATAATAACACATTTCGAAGACATTCGACTTCAGATTGACAAAAGCAACCTGAAGCTATATATTTTTCAAAATTTTTGTCCTCCGATTACTCCGCCCTCCACCCGCCGATCAAATACTTGCACAACTATGGTATGTTAAATAAAAATTTTGTGCAAATACAATTGAAAATTGATGTTTCAGTTCTTCAAAGCTAAAAATATTATACAACCAACGTCAGACGTGCTAAAATCTAGCAAAGTTGCATGATCGCTACAGCAAGCAGATATCTCTTAGGTAATAAGAAAATATTTTCGTAGTCGTCAATTTAAAATCGATTAAAAGTGTGTTGGACGTGGACCAGCGATTTTCATTAAAGCGAGGAAACTTTAAGTAGGCGTGGCTGATGTCTCGAGCCGACGCTGTAGGCGTCTCTAATGAGCTAAGGACGTATCAACGAAAATAGAACCTTATTTACATCGGCATTAAGCCGGGTTCGCTATGTAAATCTAATACAACCATTTTCTGAGAGGACGTCAGAGATTGACAGGAAGTTATTAGAAGATCGAAGTTAGAAAAAAATCATTTTAGATTCAAATGCATATTTGGTTTGGCTGTGAGAATGTATTAATGTTAAATTTGCCAAAAGGCTCATTTACTTATTTGTTACATAGATATTATATAATGTAATAAGTACAATTGTACATTGTGCGTGTATGGAGTTATACTATTTAATATATTGTTCTCATCTTATCCATGGGGGCTGGTTTGCTTCTCTTTTGATGATAATAGTATCTGTGCTGCTGCCGACGGCCGTGTTGCCTACGTGGTTCTGCATGGAACCTTTTGTTCCTAGCACTGTAGTGCCAATCGGTGGCAAATCACGACCTTGGTGTGGCTCGCCTTGCAAAATTGCAAACTTTGCCTATAGCAAACGCGAGGCATATTATATCTGGGCTGAGGCAATCGTTACTAAGGATCTGGAGGTGCAGAACAAGACCTGAGCATATCGCCAAAATCGGTAAGAAGCTTGAGTCCGGAACTCATAAGTTTTGGGCCCTCTCAAAGGGTCTTCGCAAATTTAGCCAGCCTCTGCATCCGCCATTATGAACAAGAAAAGACATCTTGACCCACACTGCTAACGAGAAAACCGATCCTGGGCGCTCTTTTTGCCTCGAACTCGACTATGGATGACCGAGGAACAACGCCACCGACCATCCCGCGGTGTCAGAGCTCAATGCCTGAAGTTAAGTTCAGCCAAAAAGCTGTTAGGCGAGCTCTGTCTTCTTTGGACATCAGCACAAGTCGAGCGGGCCAGATGGCACCTCTCCTGTAGTGCTCCGCTTATGTGCTCTAAAGCTGACACTGGTGCTAAGGCGTCTGTTTCGGCACTCTTATTCAGTCAGCGTCCAGAATTGTGGGAGAGCGTTTTTATCCACCGGATCTTGAAGAAAGGCGAAGGTTCCGATCCATTTTACTACAGGCCTATTGCTATTACCTCCCTGCTCTCGAAAGTGATGGACAGCATTATCAATAGCCAGCTCTTGGTTCATCTGAAGGATCATCGATCAATTAATGGTAGTCAATATGGCATCTGCCATGGTCACTCAACCGGTGATCTTATGGATTACAAAACACTGAACAGTGCCGAAATGAAATTGTGTCTTCTGTTGAGGCATCCCTCGAGAATGTCTTCTCATGGAGTTAAAGGAACTTGGCTCAATTTAACCCCCTAAAGACACAAGTTTTTTGGGGCGTTAACTTCTAAAAAAACCTCATTTGTCGTGTTAGCCTCTAGTATTTGTCAACCTGTAGGGTAGGTTGACAAATACATGCAAGATACAACGTGAAGCGTAAGAAAAAAATCATAGTTTATTTTTAAAGCCAAATCCAAACAATCCCAGCTTGTCATTAAAATGCAAGTACATTTGAAATATGTGGAGCACAGCTGTTAGTATGCTAATAGTATTTTGCCAGGAAGCATTTTCACGCTATTATCCTTTAAAATAAGGCCTTTTAAAAAGCATTCAACATTTTCGAGTATATTTCAAAGTATGTACAAACATTAAAACAAACATATTATATACCTATTTGAATATTCAAGCTATAATTATAGTTAAGGGCTTTTGGTTATTACTCCCAACTTTACAATTTTTGAATTTGTACTAACGAACCATTTAATGAGGGTGCTGTAGGGCAGTGGGCATTTTTTAAGTGACTGTAAACGGCAGTCGTAGGTTCGAACCTCATTGGTGAAATTATTAAAAACGTATGACATTGTTTTGAGATCCAATTAAATACCACTACGTAGCGTCGAAACGATTTCTTCACCTTCACCGTAAAATACGATAGTAAAGATAGAGATCTTTATGTATAAAGATTGTATTTTTAACAAAATATTAAAACTGAAATAATATATTTCACCTTGTCCATCGATCATGTTATAAATTATAATTAACCCTTTTAAGAAGGCAACCTTCACGTTTGCCGGAAATACCTTAAGTCCAATATTAATGTATGGAGTTGGTAATGGCAGTCACGTTACGCCCAAAGTAGCTCTCGGCCACCTTGAGTACGGGATGACTTTAGTTTCGAACTAGTAATACATGTATTCTTTATGACAATGTAGGGCATTATGTACATATTTGATTAAATTCTCTCTTGCATGGCGATGCATGCTTGCATTAGAAATAGATTTAACTTTAATTTTATTAAAAACTTAATATAATATATGGAACGTAACAAGTTGGATTTGAACTCGGCCCTCATGGAAACTGTCTAAGCACATGTACCACTAAGCCATTTCTTATCCAGCTAAGTAGAAATTCTTTTACGCTTGGTATTTATATTATTATTTTTTTAAATTATAATTATCATTATATTTTCTATATAGATTATATAGTATGGTCTATACATATATATATAAGGTGTATGCTCCATTTTCGCGATCTACCATTAAGTTTCATTACCACAACTAATATACGTTTTGAACATGCCATTTCCACTCTCTGTGACTACTGTGATAATACTGTGATAGAAACTTAAATTAAAAGAAACGAGATTTAGATTTAGATAAATGGATTTTAAATAAAAAGAGTATTTTGTGGTAACTGCCTCATAAATCGGTTCGGTGTAACGTACCACTCAGTACCAACATTCAGCGTTGGGGCTGTTTCTTGAAATCGGGGCAACTGATCTATTTATCATTTCTTATTTGATCATATTCTCTTTTCTTTTTATTTTAAAAGTTGCTAAAATAATTCCTTTTTTTATATCTTTATTAATATTATTATATTTGTTGTTTATATTTTTTTATAGCCTTATGCTGTATCCTCTGTATCCATATCGTGTATGTGTTAAGTAGAATAGGCATAAGGAACTTAGTATTGAGATACTACGTTAGAGAGTTAGACTAGAGTTAGACCCATAAACACTGCATTTGTGATACATGCCACAATTTTCTTAATTAAGTCTAAGCTGTCTTTAACAGATAGTTATTAAACTTTTAATGATCATACTTAACTGTAAAAGACTGTCCACGCTATATACAAGTATAGTTCTTATACATATAAAGAGCCCATTCATGTTTCATTTTTATGTGCTACGACTCTTTTTGCTTATTTTACATACCTATATACATTTATACATTTATACAATAAATCTAAAAATTTAAACAACGTAATCAACTTACTTATTTTCATTGCATTTCTCATTTCATTGCGATATAATAATTGACTTGATATATAATATTGATAAAACAAAGAAAGAAGTGATTTGGTCCTAAAAGAAGAGAGTTGTCCATTGATATGATAAGCTCTCTGTATCGCGCATAAAGAAGTCTACACACAGGGAATTATTTTCCCTGGCAATGCTTGCTATGTGGCGCCACAAGGGCGTACTTTGTCTTGTTACCAAAGTAAGAAAATCAGAATAATTTATTCCCTCGACTGGGGATCAAACCCAAAACAGTCATGTTTACAGTCCGATATCGACAGACGGCGCCACGATGGCCTCAATGGTATGATTAGAAAGCATTATTTTAGGTTAATAAGAAGATTGAGTCATCTTTTGAACTAAAAGTACAGTCAAAACGATTGCAGTGCTGGTGACTCATTTAGTATGAATATGTGGTATTTCCAGTATAAAATTTTATTTTGCTCGTTTAGACATAAATTTCTTTTAGTGACTTAGTGTATTTCACAAAGCAGCTATATTTTTAGCATTTAACTGCAGCAGGTTTATGTTTAACTATAATATATATATAACTATTAACTATATATAGTTCATCTATTGTAAAAAATATATTTAATAATAAAAATATAAATATTTACTTATAACATTATAGATTTTAATATTGCTCTATATGAAGGGATAAGAGTTATATTAAGACTAGATAATAAAACTATAACTTTATTAATACATCTTATCTAAATATAAGATTTTTTTTATAAAAGTTTTTTATATGAAAAATACGGCCTAATCTCATATGACCTTTTTGTTTTTTTCTTATATTAACTAAGTTATAGTTGGGAAAATAATAAAAAGTCCCCTTGTGTCATTCATGTATAAACTGTGTATATGTATTTCGAGAAATCTTTCACGAACGCTAAAAATTAATTAGTTAATATTATTAATATGCGCTTATCACATTCCAGATTAAATTTGAATTTTATACATTCAAAAAAAGAAAAAAAAACAAAGGTATTTAAAAGTATGCCTAAGCAAAAGCTTTTTAAATACCAAATATATTTTACTATTATTTAACAGTCATGAAAAAATACATTTTATATATAAATCTATATTCCGTTGAGGCCATCGTACAAACAATAAAGCAAATTAAATAAAAACCTTAATAAACATTCCTTTTCAAGAGTTAAACTCACACTTGACCCGTTTCCTTTATAGTTATACTATAATATTATTTAAAATTAATTGTCGTATCTCCATTACCCACATGGCTGAGTGGAATCCATGAATGACTTACTTGTCAACTAACTTATACACTCATTATTTTTTTTTAAATTCAAAACGAACTAACAAAAAGTTCTCATTGCGTTGCAAAGCATTCTCTCTAATGAGTAGTAAAGCAAAAGCGTATCTCGGCTCTAATGTAACCTACATTACCTTCTCCACTTTAAAAAACAGCTTCCAGTTGCATATAGTTTATGGTGTCTAAGCTAGTTTGACATCCCATAAATTAAATGTCAGCTGTCAAATTGACCCAAATCGATTAATCAGCTATATTTAAATAAATAATTAATAAATAAAAAATACAAGTGATTGTTGGGATAGTGGCAATTAAATCGCGGGTTTATATTCCATATAGGTTATTTAAATAAGTATTTTTCTTTTAGAAGTGTGTGTATTTTTGAAACTTTAAAAATTATTAAAAAAAACAATTTTCATCAAATTTTCGAATAAATGCATGTCGATTATGAAATATATTACTTTAAACAACTATACGAAACTATATTATTTATCTACATTTACTGCTTACTGCAAAATGTAACTGTAGCATATTTTATTATAATAAATATGAATACAAAAGCTATTTCATCAGAAATTATTTTAAATCTCAGCTCAGCAATTTAACCTTGATAATGGCCCATAAAAATTTCACTATAGCACACACAACAGTTACATATTTGTGAAATTGTTCTAACAATTATAAGCGTTCCGGTTGTTTCTGTTCTGTTACATGCTCCACAAGTACGGCGTGCTGGTGGTAAATATGTCGACACTAGCTTTAATTTTAATAGAATAAATTGTGAATTTTGCTCTTCGTAGAGGAAAGCGTGGAAAGGTCGTTTCCGAAGGTATAAAAGGCCGTCGGCCGTAGCACAAGCGTGTGACCATATACGCTACGGTTATGGGCTCGAATCCCACTTGGGAAAATGAAATATTTAATATTTCAATTTCTTCGCTCTGATAACAAAGCGCGGTGTTGATATCTGCTGCAGGTAATGGGATCTGGAGTCTCAGCACAAGTTTCCATCTAAGCACTATTTATTTTATACACATTTTATATTTTCACATTTTTTGATGTCGCAGGCAGAGAAAACACTCCGTTCTCCTTTTTCCGCTTGTGTGTGCGACATTCCGTTTTAATTGGCACCACTCAACGCTACGCCAACGAGCGAGGATATAAAAAACAACTCATTATCTGAGTGGCAATCGAATTCGACAGCATTTGTCCCGTTGCATCACGATAGCCTCAATTTTTGCAATACTAAAAAATAACCAATATCCCACATAAAATACATAGCAAGTATGTCACAGTTAAATAAGGTCGCCCAAAGAACTACAGACTACAGACTCTACAGTTTATTGAAGGACGATCTCGTATTACGTCAGCGTGTCAGATGCCACCTAATGGTTAGTGCCGGCGCCTGTCTAGACGACTAAAATCTTTTATATTATTATGTCAGAGAACCTTCATTCATTATTTTGTAATTTATATATATTATGAAATAATTAATATGTTTTACAGATTACCAAAAATGCAATATAAGAAATATTTATTTATTTCTTAAATTGCGTTTTTACCGTTATTGAGATTACAATTGCCTCCAAAATATAAATTGCTTTATAGCTAGGATATTCTCGGATTCCTAGTTTGCTTATGGAAATTTGCTACCTAACAGGTATTATCTCTAAAAGAGATGACATGTAGAAATTTCCACATTGTCACGTACAAAAGAAACAATTTTAAATATTTTGATTCTTCCTTCTTCCCCTGAGTGGTATTTAAATTTATAACCATTGCAAGTCCCAGCACAAACCACCTGTTCTCATAGAACCGCTTTGATTATACTCGTATAATCATTAATCATATAATACAAATACAACTTCACGCTGTATCCCGCACACTGCAGGGTAGGCAGAGGGAACCTTGTGTTAAGACACTCCGTTCCCTACTTTCTGCCGAATTCTGGAGGCATTGCATGTTGAGTGGCAGAACTCAACGTCGCGACACCAGAGCGAAGAAATGGAAATATAAATTTAAGTAAATATTTCATCTCCTCGAGTGGGGATCGAATCCACAACCAGTCGGTTTCACAGTCACATTTTATGTCGCTGCGCCACGACTGGCCTGTCATTAATCAAATAACGTTTTAATTTTGTGTAATTATAGTTTAATTAAAATGCTTTAATAAAATAGCTTGGAGTAGTTCAGATATTTCAGTCTATTTTATTAAAATATCAAGTTTATTAAATTCCTTGCATCGGTATTTCAGAGTTATTGCAATAAATATGATGGTTTAATCGCTAGTGGCCCACTCTCCATGGTAAGCTGAATACGGTCAATGACGACCGCACCGTAGTGTAGTGTACGTTGAGCCTTCTTCATCGTCGTGGCTTAGGTCAAGTGAGATAAGTATAACATAATGCTTAGATTTTTAATATGCCTGCTATGTTCGACATTAACATATTCATTTTAGCATTTTTTTTTCTAAACTTAACGGCAAATGGGAGAGTGTCTTAAAGTAATAAAAAAAAAAAACAAAACCAGGCCGTAGCATAAAATATGATTTTTTTATAACATCTTAAGTAGGCTTAAAATATTATTAGTTATATTGGTATATTTTTATTGGTTTAAAAATATATCAATCAATACTTATATTTGTACTTATATCTGGAAGTAGGACAAGCACTAAGCTTGTAACGGTTGTATTTTTATCTATCATATTTTTGTATGATCTGGAAAAATTTAATATATTTTACTGCTATTATTATTAGAAATTATATTTAATCGACTTATTTAAATTCTATATAAATAAACTAAGACAAAAATCTATTTACGATTAAACATATAAAGCTAAAACCAACATATACCTACTATGTGTAACATGAGTACACATCTTCGTAATTGTAGATCAAAAGACTTCATACGTTAGTCAACATTTAGAATTCCTTTGATAGCGACAAAATAACTTTTGAGTAATCTCTCTCTCTCTCTCTCTCTCGAATACTCTACGGCTTATTTATCTTTGCCGTTTTCAATTTCTCAACCAATATGGAATGTATGAGAAGGCAGATCTAGTAATAATGACTTGAACCAGCCACACGTCTAGACAGCGTAGCCTTGACGAGGCTTCGTCCCCCTCCGTATAATTTCATACACACACTATACAACTACGGTACTGTAAACTGTATAGACTAGGGTGGCGCTTTGAATGGAATAAAATATCTTGAGAGCATTTTTACTTTCTTTTTGAATGCGAGGCCAGTCGTGGCACAGGGGCACATGTGTGTGTCTGTAAACGCTACTGGTTGTGGGTTCGATCCCCACTGGAGGAAATGAAATATTTAATATTTTCATTTCTCGAATCGAGGCACGACGTTGAGTTCCGCCACTCAATACGCTATGCCTCCAGAATTTGGTGGAAAATGGGCGACGGGGTGTTATAACTTTAGGTTTCCACTGCCTACCTCGATATGTACGAGATACCGCGTGAAGCTTATGTAAAAAGAATTTAGACGTAGATTTTTATAGTTAAAGTTGAAAGTTCCAATTAAAATGATAAAATAATTAATTTATTGAATCTACTAAAATATACGTACATATTCATTTAATATTAAATCATATAAAAAAGTAGGCGATTAGATTCTGTCCATCGGCCATCACAGGTCTTAGCTTCGCAAGCATTTATATTTTAAATGCTTTTCATTCAAAACTTATATGTCTACATCACTCTTTTTTGTTTTCTTTTACCATCTAAAAGATGGTACCAAGTGTGACTTACCTAGTTTAATCAGATCAAGGAAACAGTTTTTATCATTTTTTCCATGTCTCAACTATACAATAAATGAGAGACTACTTTTTCCCCGTTTATTATATGATCTATTTCATATTATGAATAAGTAAAATTATGAAATATTTCATATTATGAATAAGAAATATTAAGAGTTCAGTTAACTCTTAATATGCTATTACTATAGTGAAAACTAAAAATATTTGTTTTGTGATTACATATTCGAATTTGAAAATGCTTTTCAAAGCGTAACAGGCTTAAACCATTTTTCAACGAGTAAAATTTTTAGCTTTCTTGAAATAAGAAAAAGAAAAATTGGTGTTCGAGTGGAGATCATCTCTAAATCAATTGAGGTATTGAGTTCTCTTAGAGTTTCCCTTTGGTACTATTTCAATTTACGGTAAAAGTATCAATGCTCACTTATATTCTTACGTTTCAAAATGTAAGGTTTCATTTTCCATTTGGTTAGGATACAAAAGAACAACTGAAAGTAGGGTTAATAAAAAAAGAGTATATCACAAAATATCATAAGAATAAGTTTCACATAAAATACTTATAACTTAGACGTATAGTAAAGTATGTAAAAAAAAATTAAAAAATTAAATTAGCTTCACGCTGTATCCCGCACACAGCAGGGTAGGCAGAGGGAACCTAGTGTTAAGACACTCTGTTCCCCACTTTCTGCCGAATTCTGGAGGCATTGCGTGTTGAGTGGCAGAACTCAACGCCGCGCCTCACCTCGACACCAGAGCGAAGAAATGGAAATATAAATTTAAGTAAATATTTCATCTCCTCGAGTGGGGATCGAACCCACAACCAGTCGGTTTTGCAGTCACACCTCGTGCCACTGCGCCACGACCGGCGTAGTAAAGTATGTAATACATAAAAAACAAAAAAATAAATCATTACACCTCCCAATACCGTTACCGAAGATCATTATCATGTTTCTAGCCACTACTATGCACCCTTGAGTGCAGCGCCGAAGGTTGCCGCGGTGCATTGACACTGGTTACCCGCCTAAATTCGGAGTAAGCGTTAAACAAACGCGATAGTGGATGGGCGGGGTTTTTTAGTATAGCTGGGTTATAGTAGTGCAACAGGTGGTACCTGCGCGTTACGTAAGGCGGCGCGCGCACTCCATTCAGGGATGTAGTACGGTCTATCGATTAGGTGTACGACGCCCAACGTTCTCAGTTGAGCGTCTTTTTAACTGTTCCGACATCGATTTGATTGTATTTTTTGATTTGGTTTCGTTTCGTTTATTTTAATCTAAACTTTTGTTATAGTAATTTGTTTGAAGTATTTTTTTTAATAGCACGCTATGAATATTGAAGAAAAATCTTTTTAAAAGTACCGATTTCTTTAAATATATACTTTTACCTTTAAACGTATTATGAAATGCTATTATGTACTGATTTGAATAAAATCTATCGAAATTGTCAGAACTAATAAAACTAATCATAACTTTGACTAAATCGGCCAACAAATATGAATTATGTCAGCATATAATGACATAGATTTCTTTGAAACTCTGCAAATAGCACGGCTTTGTTTTACTGTGCATAAATTATGCTGACAAATGATATCGCCGTGTTGACTCGCAGGTAATTTGGAATTTGATTTATATGTATTTAGCTTTATGAACTGGAATCGCGTGCTTCCGAGATAGAATAATATGCATAATTATACTACAACGCTCATTAAAAAATATAATATAATTACATATCTTTTGTTTTTTGTACTCATATAATTTCAATGTTCTATTTTAAGAATGTTTTAATTTATTATATGCTTTTGTCTTTTTATCAAAGATTATTTATTATTATAGTCCTAGGTGTATATCGATAGTTATTACAGTTTTTACAACAGAAAAAAACATGCTATTTCACTTAGAATGTGATAATCCGCCTACATCGTAGTATTATACGGTATTAAACAACAAATCGTGTCAATACATACATCAACATATATTTAAATCGCATTCCTATTGTATTAAGAAATCCAATCTGTTTTCTAGTACGCGTTTAACAGTAACTAAAAAAGTATTGGAAATGCATTAAGTACGTAACGTAGGGTCCTTCGTGTATATGATTGTTAGGTAAATGGGTGAAAAGTCACGTCTGACGGGGCACAGTGTAATCGCATTTTTACTTCCCGCGTTAGGGTGAGCTGGATGAATCAACAGTATTGGTATGAATCATGACTTGGCATGTACCATTGTTTGGTTTACTTTTTGTATTTTTGTTTGTTTCGTGTTTATTTTATGTTGAAATA
>JAATLQ010031015.1:33658-55212 GCA_013421005.1 Heliconius erato x Heliconius himera | reverse complement strand
TAAAAAAGTATTGGAAATGCATTAAGTACGTAACGTAGGGTCCTTCGTGTATATGATTGTTAGGTAAATGGGTGAAAAGTCACGTCTGACGGGGCACAGTGTAATCGCATTTTTACTTCCCGCGTTAGGGTGAGCTGGATGAATCAACAGTATTGGTATGAATCATGACTTGGCATGTACCATTGTTTGGTTTACTTTTTGTATTTTTGTTTGTTTCGTGTTTATTTTATGTTGAAATAATTTTTGTTATTTCATTTCTTTTCCGTTAAATAGAATTAATGTTATTTTGTTATTTAAAATATCATTGTTTAAAATTGTCTGACATGTTCTTGAAAAGAGTTAAATACGTAAAAATGGGTTTTATGAAATATTTTACCGTTCTGCCCAAAGAGCATTCACTGATTTAAGTTTTTAAATATAGCAGAGACTTTTATCATAACGCCATTGAAGCTGTAATATTTTTGGATGTACATTTAGTGGTCTGACCCAATTCTTATATTTAGTAGTAAAATGACCTAAAATATAAATATCCGACAATCTGAAATGTCGCGCGGAATTAACACGAAGTTTATTGTTACTGCGTAAAATAATCCGGAAGTGATTTAAAAGGGTGTTAGTAAAATATTGCCTTATTTGGGATTCCGGAAGCGAATATTAGATAAATTCGGTATCGCTGCGGTACGGGAAATTGAACAATCAGAATAAATTTCAAGTTTCTGTTCTTTATATACACAGTATAAAATATCAAATAGTATTTTAGGTAACGAATGTGATGGACGGATTTGTTTAAATATTAAGTATATTAAAAGGTACGACGGTTGTGGGTTCACATTCCACTTGGTGGAATTTACAAAACATCTTTATGAAAATAAAATGTTCAATAAATTTTGATAAACATTAATTTTAAAAGTAAAATCATTCACAAAGCTGCACATTAACTTTACAAAACAAGAAAAAATCCAAAAAGCCATATTAAAAATAGCTTACACTAAATCGATTATTAAAATAGACGGAGTCTCGTCCAGTCCTCTGCGGCATTCGGGATCTTGCAGCTGCAGTACAGTGACCCGTGCGTACGGCAAGTAGGTCAGGGACCGCCCTCCCTCCATCGACCGTACCAGATACGAGTACTCGTGTACGTATGTATATGTATGTATACGATCTTAACGGGTTGTATGGAATTGTGGGAAATTTTTGATTTATTCTTATATTATGTCTATGTTTTTTTTTAATTTAAACTTTTATTTGTTAATTTTTTTTAGCTTCTCACTGTTGCCCGCATGTTTAACAGAAGGAGCCTAATGTTAAGGCACACCGTTCTCCACATTCCGCCGAATTCTGGAGGCATTGCATGTTGAGTGGCGGAACTCAACGCCATTTTTTCGAGTGGAAATCGAACTCACAACCAGTCGCGTTTACTGTCACATGCTTGTGCCCATGGGTCTAGAATGGCTTTTGATGTGATTATTCACTACTCATACACATATTTATATAAGCTTGTTAGATTTCTTATTAAAAACAATATATGTTCGGCATTGGATGCCGTTATTCAGATCAGAACAATAGTTTTAAATGACCGGATTGCGGAAATCGAAGTGACTTTTCAAAGGGTTCTTACAAAATTCTCCTTCATTCAAGTAGCTGCGAGAGTAAACCAGTTTTACAGTTAAACAAAATGGTACTTTAAGGATTATTGTATTCCTTTTTAATCCAAAGAATTGCTTTCTTAGATAGCAATCGGTCTATGTAATTATTTGGAGATCTCTAATGAATAGGGGTTTCGGATAGAAGACTACACACGGACATTTATCTCTGAACTTTAACCTAGTTTCTGGTTACGAGTAAGGAAAACGATCGTTTTATGTATTTTCTTTCAGATGCAGAGACTGTAATAAAGTGAGATAGATTTAAATGAATTTTTATAGTGAATTTATATTTATCTCTAATTCTGTTAATTTTATAAAAAATGGTGATGAAAATTTTTCAAGCTACTTCAACAAGATTTCATTGCAATAAAAAGGTTCACTAAATAATATTCTTTCTATGTATGTAGTTTTTCTAATTTTGCATACAAACTATACAAAGGGAAAAAAATAAAAAATCACAAACGGTTCCCATATGGCTGTAGCGCTGTTATTTTTTTTGTTTGGGCAGTTGTTTTTACCAGCCTGTTTGTTTTGTCTAGTTGTCCTGTTTTTATTCTTCCTTTTCGAATATTTTCATATTTTATATCTATAAATAAGTCCTTCGTGTCCAGTCGTTATGTGTCAGAATTAATTTTAAGTTAAAATAGCACAGGTTACCTCCCGATTTCGAAGAAATGAAATATTTTATATTTTAATTTCTTCGCTCTGGTGTCGAAGCAAAGCGCGGCGTTGAGTTCCGCCACTCAATGGTGATGTCTCCTGATTTCGGCGGTAAGTGGGGAGCGGAGTTTTTATAAAACTACATATGGGATACAGCATAAAGCTGAAAAAAAAATGTTTAAATACAAAAATGTATAAATTAAGAAATATATAATACTTATATTATGCACAGTTTAAATTATTAAAAAAAACTTAGTTGAAACAAAAATATAGGTACTTATACATATTTTACATTTATCATTTGAAAAAAAATAGTGGATATGGTTAATATACCATACTTTTTCACTTTGACTAATAAGTGTGCTCAATTTTATTACTGCATCCCCATCGCCATATATCACCATATATTAGAGTATTTTTGATATGTATGTAAATGAAGGAATTTTTCTTATTTCTTATTCTCTATAAGAGGAACTTAAGACGTTTGCTGACATTTTTGTATGGCATTGTCGGTTAAACTAAAGGATTTGACTTTTATTTTTTTGTAATCCTTATGATAGATAGTATAATACAGATTATTTTGATAAATAAATCGAAGTTCGCGGATCGGGAGTAACAGCAAGGAACCTTATGTTATATACTTAATATACTGCGTAACAGTAACTACTGACTGGCGACATTATTTGAACGAGTATGCATTTGCTTTGTACGGTTATCCAGTTCAGTTATTATTACCCGACCGACTACCGTGAAGCCAAAAGGAGGGTTATGATTTGACCTGTTTAAATGATCATTTGTTCTTCTGGACCTTCTAAAAAAATTATCATAATTTGACAAATGTAGAATCGTTGAAAGTGTCTCAATTGTCTTCTAGTTAGGCTATGTGACGTCATATTAAATTGACTGTGGCGCCCTCAAGGTACCTGTATTACGCACATAGCAGGGTAGGCAGACGAAATCCTAGTGTTAAGACACTCCATTCCCAACTTTCCGCCGAATTTTGGAGGCGTTGAGTGGCAGAACTCAATACCGCGCTTTGCCTTGACACCGGAGTGAAGAAATGATAATATAAATTTAAATAAATATTTCATTTCCTCGAGTGGGGATCGAACCCACAACCGACGTGTTACAGTCACATCCTTGTGCACCTGCGCCACGACGGTATCCTCCTCAAGGACCTCAGTCGGTATTTTATAAATCCTTATGTCTTAGAATTAAGTTTTGAAGTACTTAGCAATCATTCAGATAAGGTGCCATTATATAATTAGTCTCTTTGTATTCACAGACAGAAAATAACAGACAATTGAAAAATAAATAAGTCAATAAATTAATGAATACCATAGAGACAGGCAAAGTCGAATGAAGTGACAAGTGTAATATGTACAACTACATAATATATGTATGAATATATTTATAATATTTTCCTTTTGTCTAGGAAAATGGCCGCGCGGCGCCGGACCTGACGGCCTCGCCGGGGCGCGCGCCGCCCGGCCTGCCCCAGCCTCCTCGCGCAAACCACGCGCCGCCCTGCGTCTTGCAGCCGGATTTTAGGAAGGTAAACGATTGCATTTATATATCTAGCTTATAATATTATAATGAGGCCTTACTTTTAAATGAAAATCTGTGAAAATATTATAATTTTAATAATTTTGATTTTCCCAAAATTGCAATTCCCCTGGTGAGACAAAGTGTAGTGTTGAGTCCTACTCAATACGTAATTCCTCAAATTGTATCGAGTGGAAGGCGGAAAATGGAGTGTTGATATTAGATTTTCTCTGCCTACCCTGCCATTTGGATTGTTTGCAATGGCAAAGGAAGTAATGACTTCCTTTTGAAGGAAATGTGAAAAAATATATATATATTTAGAGATAGGTTATCTCTACTGAAAGGTTAAATTTAACACCGTTACTTATTTTACGAATTTGAATAGCTAGAACTTAATAGTTATAACTTAAAAATATTAGCTTCTAAAGTAAAGTTATGGTGTAAGTATAAGTATATAGTTATGGTAAGCATATAAAACCTTTAGAGTAGATTTTTCTGCTCCGATACAATATTAATGAATTCTTTCGAAATCCTATTCGGAAAATAACAGTGTCAAATTCTTTTTACATTCTCCCATGTAAAACCAATCTGTCGACGAGTTTTCTATCACGCCGACCTGACGTTTTCATCGGCGTATGAAGAGTGAAACAATAAAAAATGTACTATGTACTCGTATGTCTGTTCTGGTATCGAGGCAAAGCGCGTAAAGGTAAAGCGCGGCGTTTAGTTCAGCCACTCAGTACGCAATGCCTACAGAATTCGGCGGAAAGTGGAGAACATAGTGTCTTAACACTAGGTTCTCTCCACCTACCCTGCTGTGTGCGGGATACAGCGTGAAGCAAAATCATTTTATTTTTATATTTTCTATTTGGTAACATAAAGTACCAATAGCAATATTTAATATAAGCATGACATTAATTAAAAATTTACCAGTTTATAATATTTTTGCCAGAGTTCAGCGTCAAAATAGAGTTTAAATTGTGGCTAAATCTAGAAGTATAAAAGAATAAAAGACTTAAAAAGTATTTAGATTACTAACCAATAATGTTTTTAGGTATCGGGTGTCAGCAATGAAATATTCAGGCAAATTGAAATGGTGGAAAATGACCACGACGCCACCACCGCCGCAGCGCTCGAGGTAAATACCTATCGTGCTCTCCAAACGGCACTTGATTTATCTTACGATTAGAATATCGCAGTTTTTTGGCGGAAAGTGGAGAACAGAAGTGTCTTAATGGGAAAAGGTATTTACCAGGTTCCCTTTGCCGACCCTGCTATGTATGTGATACAGTGAGAAGCTAAAAAAAGAGTTCCGCTTTTGTTTAGATTTTTCTTACAGTTTCTTACACTATTAAAGTTGTGTAATTATATATTTTTTTTCAATTTCTAGTATTATTTATTAAAATCTAAATAATTATATATCTTTCTTGATTATTATAGGCGGTTGAGAGACGTGGTGAGATGATAGTACGAATTCTTGAGCTGAGACAAGTCGGAAGGAATAACGTGGAAGCTGCCAAGAAGTTTTTTTCCCTGCAGGTATGTGTCTGAAGTATCAAAAATCAATTCCTCTCCAATGTTCGCGTTCAGATCCTACACCAGAGTATATACGACGCTTCTTTATTACAACGTTGAATATTTAACAATCGCCAAACGTTTTAAAGAGAAAGAAAAATGCTGGAAAATAGCTCACACGTGGTGTTCAACGGTACTGGGGCTCATCGATATGCATTCGAATATTTATGATTAGCATTTAATTTAGTTTTTAAAACAGGTAATCTCTCTCGTCCCATTGACCCCGATACGGCGTAACCCGCAGCGTTGAAAGCTCACTCCAGACAGCCATTGTTCCCGGCCTAGATCGTGGGGAATGCGAACACAATCTACACCATTGTTGGGATGTGCACTCTCAGTTCCCGTTCGCTATGCTATATTGTGGGGTCCTGCCGCATTCTGCGGTTAATTCAAGTATTGCGCATATTTGCGGCTCGTATTATGGGCCGTGGTGACAGTTTAAACGTTGATACTATGTTTTGTTCTTGAGTTACTTTTAGTAGCAACTGTTGCAATGGCATTCGTGTATGTATATAGTGATTAGAAGCATCGCAGTTGTGACTAAAGTAACCTAATAAGCAGATTTTTTATATCATATTTGACTATATGTACATACTTATAATATATAGAAGTGCAATATCATAATTTTTTTCAATTATGAACATTACGTACTTACTTTTGAAAATGTCAATAAATAATAAAACGTTTCACAAGCAAATTATTAGATTTTTAAAATTTGGACAATATTGAGGAACGATATCAACATTTACGATAATGTAATAAAAAAATATTAATGTTTTTTTATATACTTTATTAGGATGCACGCCACATAGTACAACTAGTGGAGATTGTCAAGCGTCCCGGTCAGACTTTGGGCCTATACATAAGGGAGGGGGACGGAGGAGCGAGGACGGATGGAGTTTTCATATCACGGATAGCACTGGAATCTGCAGTTTATAATAGTGGATGCTTGAAGGTAAGAAAATATTAGTGAATAAAATAATAATTAACATTTTTTAGGTAAGTTGGAGCGCAGGGGCACAAAGTGTGGCTGCAAAATCGACTGGCTGCGGGTTCGATACCCACTCGAGGAAATGAAATATTTATCTAATTTGTATTTTCATTTCTTCTCTCTGGTGTCGATGCTAAGGCGCGGCATTGAGTTCCGCCACTCAACATGCAATACCTCCTTAAATCGGCGGAAATTGGGGAAAGTAGTGTTTTAACACTAAGTTCTCTCTGCCTACCCTGTTGTGTGCAGGATACAGCGTGAAGTGATTTAATCTATGTAGTAATCGTTTTTTTTATACAGTAGCTTATTCAGTAGTGACACATATGAATTTTACAACTAGTAAGTTTAATTGTAATTATGTTATTGCATTTCTATTTTATTAATGTTTAAGCTCAAATATTGAAATGGATAAGAAGAATTGCATAGACTTTATATTAATCATAATATTTAAAATCCACATAAACATATTTTGAGCATATAGTGCGACAAATTTATTAATTATATTGACAAAATTGACATTAAATGAAAACACATACATTTACTATATTTTTTTATAAATATATAATATGTAACTTGTCATATGTGACTACAATCTTAATAATATATTATATAAAAATGTATTCACTTAAAGTGGGATGAAAAATTTGTTAATTGGAACTGTATGTTAATGTGTTTATTATTATTTAGTGAATTTACATTTGTTTCTTTCCTCTAAAAGTCCTGATAGTGCCGCACATTAATAAATATATATAAATAACTATTTTATCTTTTTTAATCCTTGAAATTTACTAACATTTAATGCTTTAGGTGGGAGATGAGATTTTGGCCGTGAACCTGGTGGATGTTAGGCGCATGTCACTGGACGACGTCGTTATAATTATGTCAATACCGCGCCGGTTGTTACTGTGTACAAGACAAAGAAAAGGTAAATATATTCTATAATATATAAATTAATGTTATAAAATTACACATTATGTAATATGATCTTCATAGCACAGTGGATAGCGTTTGAATGTAAGCGCGACAGTTGTGGAGTCGATTCTTATTCGGAGGTATGAAAGTGCGGCGTTGAATTCTGCCACATATCGCAATTTGGAATGGCGTGTCGTAGCACTAGCTTCCCTCTGTCTACTATTTTACATACGAAAAAAGCGTGAAACTGTTTAATTTATTATACTTTTTACAATCAGGTAAATCAGGTCCCGGCTCACCGTCACTACCTCGCGCGGAACACAAGCCGCCGCCCGTCGTCGTCCTGAAGCGCGACTGTCGGGACGACGACGACCGCGATCGGGACAGGGTGGATGGATTATACTCACAGTGAGTATATATTTTACTAGGACTATATATTTTACTTTTTTTTTTAATAATACTATGTTTAAAATATTGATGCTCGCAAGACTCGAAGCAGCGGATCTTGGAAACTATCCAAGTGCTCTAGGACTGAAACCCTATTAGCACGTTGCATGGCATCTTCGCAACGGATCAACGTCGACGCACAACGACTCATTCTCGGTTCCCAGTTTGATACTTGCAAAATCAAATAAATCAGCTTCACACTGTGCAGCACACAGCAGGGTAGGCAGAGGGAACCTAGTGTTAAGACACTCCGTTCCCCACTTTCTGCCAAATTCCAGAGGCATTGCGTGTTAAGTGGCAGAACTCAATGCCGCGCTTTGCCTCGACACCAGAGCGAAGAAATGGAAATATAAATTTAAGTAAATATCATCATCCCCGAGGATACTTGCAAGTATTGATAATTATATATGTCTTCTTATACCGCGTCTATTGCACCACTGGAACATATGAATACGCAAAAGACGATTGTTGATGTCTCCCTTGATTGTGCCAACAAGTCTTAAATGTCTGACAGCCTCGTGCATCATTAAAAAGTCACGTTCGAAGACATCACATTATTGGGCCATATTACGACGAAATGTGCCCTATATATAATGCATGTATGTATGTATATAGGGATGTAAAACGTTACCGAGCTAACGCATCGCAACGTACCTATTAATGGAGCCCCTCTCCTAAGTCTTCTACGTCGAAATGCTAATAAGATTGTTACAACTTCATTTTTTTATTTGTCAGTCGGTGCCAAGAAACACAAACACACTTAGTAGTTCGATATTGTAGTTAGGTTGTTGTAGCATTAGCTTAATACCGACTTCAAAATTATAAAATCTTTTTCTAACTATTTTTGTTTAACAAAATCAAAGTACGGTTTACTTTATTTAAAATTATTTTTTACTTTTTCGTTCGTTATTTGAAGTCGGTTTTTTTTGTTAAAATTTTTTTTTGGTACGCATTTTCTCTATTTTTATTTATTACTTAGTAATAATTAAAATGAAATATTAACCACATATATAAGACTTCAACTAAGTAATTTTATATTAATTTTTTTTATGGATGCAATGATGTGGTGCAGGTTTAAAGTAAAAAAATATTTATTTGATTGATGATCTTGGAGCTGCTATATTCGCGTTACTTAAATATGATTAAACCTACATACTGCCTAATCATCAACATAAATAACATGAACTTCATGACTAAGTGATGATTTTTTATTTTCTCTGATTTTAAATATATCTCCTAACTTTTTCAGACATGAGGCCACTTGTGGAAAAGACAGTACCTTTTTACGAACCAACTTATAAACTTCACAAAACTATCTATGTCTTCAAATAAATTTTCCAATTCTTTTAGACACGGAACCCTCCGTTCTGCGGGTGGCCCCGGTGGCACGGTGCGGCCAGTAGGCGATGGAAGAGAAGAGAGGAGTCGTATGCAGCTAGGGGCTTTGTCACCGGACACTACGCCGTTAGACTTGTATTACAATTCTAGACCACCTTCTGATCATTCTACTTGGAGGTTAGTTTTTAAGTTAAAAGATAGGCTGCAATTTGATGCCCATTTTGTAAATGTTTAATATTATCAGACATTTCATTCCAAAAACAGAAAAGTTTCTGAAGATTATTAAAGGATTAGTCTCGACCACGAAGAATAAAAGCTAGTATTATATGAAAGTACAAAACAATTTATTTTCTATCCTAGCTACCGACCACCGCCTCCGGTAATAACAGAACAGCCGAAGTCCACAGCAACTCACTTCGTGCCATACGAACGTTCATACCCTAATACCCTTGAAAGTCTTGCAGAGAAAGTGCATTCTTTCTATCCGTCTGAGAGTGGGAGGTGAGTTAGAGAAAATATATATTTTATTATTTGAGAACATCATGATATAGTGCTTAATTGTAAATGCGATCTTTATGGGTTCGAATTTCTTAAGGGAGAATGAGTAATGTTTATTTCTCCAATTTGGTAATATAAAGTGCGACGTAGAATTATGCAATGAGTTGAATTGGCGGAATAGGGAAGAACGGACACTCCGTTGATATTAGTTTCCCTTTACCTACTTTGCTATATGCAGAATACAGTGTGATCCAAAAAATTATATTTTATACTTCCTGCATTGGATTTGAAAATAATACGTAAATCCAAAAAAACATTATTACGTTTTTTCATTATGAATACTTACGTAAATTTACATATAATTCTACTGTACGTGTATTTGTCACCCTACTCTTACTAAGCGGCTGGACCGATTTGAATAAGGTTTTATATGTATATTTTAATGAGTTACTGGATGATTTAAAATATAATTAGAGCCAGTAGCTGTATTCGAACTATATTGTAATAGTCCAGCTTACCTATAAAAATATTCTTAAATATTGTATTAGCAAAAGTTATTATATAAAGATAGGAATAGGCAAGACATTGTCTGGAGGGCCCGCAAGTATAATTTAAGACATCATTTCAGTATGCGATTTAGTGGAAGGGTCCCTCGTTCTGGCTCTGAACAACAACTTCCACGAGCTGAAACCCATTCTGACTTTGGACGTCATTCCTTACTGCGGTCCAGTTTGAAAGCTTCTGCCGCTGGTCCTGGTGGTGGTACGTATAGTGTTTATACGTTTTAAATATCTCAATAACATTCTTAATATATACGTACAAAATGGGAGTAAGGACCATTTTTGGTTATTAAAAATGGTTTTGTTAAGGGACTTACATTTCTTTTCAAGAATGATATCTTAATAAACTTACAAACATTGAAAAAATATGACTGTCACTCCTTCATAGCTAACACTAAACCGTCACTAGAGTGAGATAATTGTCACGTTTTACTCTGTTCACTAATTGGGAACCGCTTAAGTAGTTGTTTTAATTTTACCACCTTATTCTTTTCTAAATTATCGATTAAGAAATGACCAGTGCGCCTCTTGCAGGCTGCAAGTCTTTAGTCCTTTTTTAAAATACAACAACCGTATAAAAATTACAGATTTCAAATTCGTAAAAAGTAATATTTTGTTTATTTTTAATTGCTACAGTATTTACGGCTTGACGAAGTAATTACCTATTTTAATTAATAGTGAACTTATTTATTATTTCATATTTGAAGTTTGCTATAAATTTAAAAATAAGGAAATCGTTTTATAATTTAATACTTATTATTTTATTTCTTCACATTATTTTTTTCTCTATAGCTTCCAGCCTAACAAGATATGGACAAAGATATGGAGGAGTAGGTATGCCAGGATCTGGTCTTCCCAGTAGTACTCTCACTGGTACCGGTCTAGGAAGTGGTCTTGGAGGTCTTCCATCAGGACTATCATCTACTGGCCTAAGTGGACTAACTGGTTCCAGTTTGGTTGGTTCTGGACTAAGTTCTGGAATTGGAAGTGGGTTGACTGGAACTGGTCTTAGCTCCACACTTGGTGCTGGATATGGAACTACAGGCCTAGGGTTACCATCTTACAGTAAATTTGGTACCACTACGAGACGAAATCGAAGTTTAGACTATTCGTCAGACACTGAAGCGACTGCTCCTACAAGGACCCCGTACTATTCTGGACTTAGTGGTTACAGAAGTAGTACCCTCGGAAGAGATATCGGATCAAAATTCAATTCTTTACCAAGAGATGTGAGAGGTACTGGTCAAAGGTGAGATTTCATGCATATTTTAAATCATTATTAATTTATGTGACAAATTTACGTTATATTTCTGTGACAATTTTGATCAACAGAGACTTGCTTATAAATCATGATAAACTTTTAATATATATTTTTCTTATATTTAGGCTGGGATTATCTCGACGTGCCGGAAGTGTATTACAAGATGAGCCTGAACCTTTGTCTTCAAGATTGGATCTCCGTTCTTCCAGAGGTATGTATATATCTTATACTATAAAAAACAGCTTCATGAAAACATAAAATAAAATTCTTCTGTGTATCTATTTGGTTAGGATTGAATAAACTAATAAAAATGAGTATATAATTTAATTTTTCAAATTTTTTATTGCAATTTCAATTATATAAAACCAATGTTACGATACGTATCGACTATTATCTCAATGTACTATATTGCATGAAGTGATAATTTTCATCACAGCTCACCTTCGCAAGCCCAGATATCAATCATTTTGATTTATGACCATATAAGCAATCACTCAACTTTGGGATGACATTTAAAATATCTGATTGTACAGACATTATTCAATGTGTGCAGATAAAAGTATACGTATAAATAATGTATGCTAAAGACCGAGTGGCCCAATTTTTAATTAACCGAATAGGTATACATTATAGTTTGTAATGGAATATTTTTTATGTTATTGATGTAAGCTAACACATTTTGAACTGTGATAAAAAAATTTAAGATAAGTTTAAGATTTTTTTCTTTAAAAGCCTTTACTTTATCAACTTCATTTTTTTTCGTTTTTCGATACCATATGATATGCAAAACTAATCGAAGTGCAGGATCTCTTCCCGTCAGGGAGCTAGTGTTTAAATTGAACGAGCTCCTTTTTCATTTCGTTTAAAATAATCCAATAAACAATATCTAATCAATATTTTTTGTGATATGAATAAAAGTCATAACGTCATTTAATTAAATAAGATAAATAATAGTTGTTATATTCTGGATACTTTTGTTTATTTTTTATGAACTAGATTATTTCAATATTAGCTTTTAATTACCAACGCGGTAAACAAGCACTAACTACAGGGCCCTCCCCGTCAGTGTTCACGTCGGACGAGTACCGCGCGTGGCTCTCCCGCGCGCCATCAACCAGCGCGTTGTACGAGACTCTACGCCCGCGCCTGCCCACGCATTACTCAGCTGAAAATATACACGATGCTTTGAAGAACGTGAGTTTTCGAGTTTAATTTTTTTATTAATACTGCATGTACTGTAATTGTGATATTAAAGTTATTTATTATTAGTTTCATATTATCTATACCAAATTTAGTTAATATAAATATTTTTGTTCGTTTATTTTTCCTTGTAGTAATATCATGATAAGCAAAATTAATTATTACGTTTTCGAAGACTATTGAATGTAAATGTAAAAGGAGAACTCTTTTCTAAGTTATACATATATTACTCAAATAATCGTGCACAATATATAAAATGTGAAATAATTTGTAGATGGAAAGTGGCAGTCGCTTCGGCTCCTCTTTAGGCTTGGCCAGCAGAAGTCGTCTAGAACGGCCTCGTCATCTCCCAGCAAGATCTCTATCATCACAGCAGTTAGGACCAAGTGGTTCTCCATCAGCAAGACGAGTTCGACAGTTACTGGAACTAGGATCAAAGTTTACTTGTCCTAACCCTAGCCCCGTACCCACTCCTGGGTCAAGACATCAGCGTCATCTTGATATTAATCCTAATGGTAGGTTTATTGTGATATATCGTTACGATGTTCTTTAGGTCCAAATTATATTGTAATGGATATTTAGTAATAAATAATTTCTCATATCTAAGAAAATTCAAAAGATATATTAGCTATATATTATAAAATGCTGTATGTACGACGTATGAAGAAATTTATTTATTGTTTTCAGAGTTCCTAAAATATAAAGTAGAGAAGCCAGGCACAGGAGGCTTATCTTCATCAATGACTGGTTTATCTCGCATATCTGGTGGTGTATCTGGGATGCTGTGGGTCCATCTCCTCGCAGGTCGAGGGTTGCGTCCAGCTCAAAGTGGATCATCTCCAGGATCTCCGCCATCAGGGCCATTGACACAGCCTTCAGTTGCACCTAGAGATTTGTACTGCGTGTTGGAGTGTGATCGTGTTCATAAAGCTAGGACTGTGGTAAGATATTATTATTATTACCTACATGTTTTTTAATTGATATTGCACTAAAAATATTCATTAAATTTAATCATTTCGTCGGCTTAATTTTTAAGATTTAAAAATATATATAGAGAGATAGTTCATGTGAATGTTATGTGCTATAACGTACGTAGTAGTTTGTAGAAATTATTCTACAAACTACTACATTTCTATAGATATTCAACATTTCTTAATTTCCAATAGTTTTTTTATTTAATTATATTTTAAGATATATGTGTTCGAGTATATATTTTTTATATATGTACTCATAATATGGCACGTACCAACTATTCCACGCCATATTTAGCCTTAAAACAAGTAACCTTTCCTATCCCGCACAGGTACGCACAGGCGAGCTCCAGTTCGATTGGGACGAATCCTTCGAATTAGAACTTGTGGATAATCGTCAGCTCGACGTTCTTGTCTACTCTTGGGATCCTCAACACAGACACAAGTTGTGCTTCCGAGGCGTAGTTACTTTACCTGATCTGCTTACACGCTCGCCTTCCCATCAACTTGCTATAAAGGTAATGTATACATATATATTTATACATGTATAAAAAGTTATACGGTTTTATTATTACGTATATCCAATCACTTGAATATAGATCAATAGATTATTATAATTACATCCGTTGTTTTGTACAATTCAGATCTTTTGGAAGAAAAAGCAATTTAAAAATTATACAATATTTTGATTCAGATGGAACCGCGTGGAACACTCTACATGCGAGTGCGACACACAGAGCCGCACGAGCTGTTCCGTCGTCGGACAACAGCCCCGCGTTTGGCCCCACCACCACTATTTGGGGCAGAATTAGAAGCAGTAGTGGCAAGAGAGTTAAGACCGCCACATGCACCACCTGTTCCACTGGTTGTTAGACGATGTGTAGAGGAAATTGAAAGACGAGGCTTGGATATTATAGGTATTTTGGTTTGTTTTTTATAAATAAGGTGGTTTGGTATTATTAATATATACTAATATATTAAAGATTTCTATTATGAAAAGAATAAAAATGTCACACATTAGGATCACATATATATTGTTGCTTTTTCATTTTTTAAATAAAAATACACTTTGGTTAACTTTTAGGCTTAACCAAACCTGGCTATACCAATAATAGTGAAATAAATATTTTTACTACGTAATTTAAATTTCATAATATTTAATTTATTTTTCTGAACTAAAATTTCTAAATTTAAGGTCTCTATCGATTATGTGGATCGGCAAACAAGAAACGTATATTGCGAGAGGCGTTTGAACGTAACGCACGTGGCGTTGAACTCACCCCAGATTCGGTTCCAGATATAAACGTTATTACTGGAGTGTTAAAGGATTATTTGACAGAATTACCTCAGCCATTGTTCAGCCGCTGCTTGTTCCAGATGACTTTGGATGCTTTAGGTAATTTGGATACAATCATTATAATTCAATTATTAAAATTATAATTCCCAAAGTATTTTCCTACGAATCTTTTGGTTTTATAACAAATATAATTTTATAATATTCAAATTTTTACTTCAAAATTTATCTCATATAGTATTTTTTTCTGATTATATTTTTAATGTTCGCTACTAAAATTGCAGTCTAAACTATAAACAACTATAACATTAATATTTTTACAGGAGTATGTCTACCGGATGACAAAGAAGGGAACGCTCGTCTAATGGCCTCCATCGTAGAATGCTTACCTCGAGCAGCACGATCTACTTTGGTTTTCCTCCTCGACCATTTAGCTTTAGTCGTGGCAGCTCAAGACAGGAACAAAATGTCACCACAACACTTAGCAGTGGCTATGGCACCTCCATTAATGCTCCACTCTCAGCCACCAACAGAATTGGATTATCATCGGCCGATCCATGTGTTGCAATGTCTCCTTCAAATATGGCCGCCTCCCAAACGTTCAGGTAATGTCGTCGTCTGTGTCGCTTTTGATGTTTTTGTAGAATTGTAAAGGCGAATTTCAAAATCTTGATATAATTTTTTAATTTTCAATCTTAAGTGATTTTTCTGAGTTAAATATTGGATTCACTTCGCCTTTATTATTCTAGAATTGGAAACACGTTTTGACTAATACTTTTACAATTAAAACTTTTCACAATGTTATTGAAGTTTTAAGTTTATCATCATATTCAATCACAATGTTTCTAAACAATGCTGCTTGCCTTTTTTCAATATTTATTATATTTAATATATAATATGGAAAATCAACTCCATATTTCACTTATTTACAATCTGTCATTTCTGAATCATAATATTTATATTCATTGTCTAAGTATAATGATACTCTCTATAACAAATTCCCTTCAATGTGTTTTAATTTTCCCTCCAATTGGACCATTTAAACGGAAAAAAATAAATAAAATAACTTTTTAAAAATATATAGTATGTTTTTGTTATTTACTACTTGTTACTATAACTTATAAAAATTTATCATACTTTTCAACCATTGTAGAGAAAATATATTTTTTTACATTTTTAAAACTACATTTATCACTAATTACTCATATCTTACATATCTTCTAGCTCTGCTTTTTAGTTACGTTTGATAAACTTCTTATGTGCAAATTCAGTAAAGTTTATATTATAAATTGAAAAAAAAAACGAAAGGAATATTTGTTTTATATTCCAAAATAGTATAAAATAATACTATAACAAATTTCACCGTTTACAAAAAAAAACCAAATATCATATATTAAGAATAAATGAAGCACGCACATAAATTTTATCACTCGTACAACAAAACCATGTTGCATGATTGTTGTTGTTGTTGTTGTGATTAAACTAAGCGGAACCTTAACGCATGTATGTTTGTAGACAGTTCGGCGCGGCGAGCCAGCAACCGGGCCGCGTGGAAACAGAGTCAGTGCGTCGCCAGTGGCCTCAGCCACGCTCCAAGGTTAGGATTGTTGTAGCGGGAGTTAGTGTTGTTTTTTTTTTGTTCTTTTGCTACTGATTGGTGGAGGTAATTAAGTCCATTTATAATGTTGTACTGTGTTCGTTGTAAAGTTAGGATTGATAAAGCGGGAGTTAGTGTTGTTTCCTTGTTGTGCAGGTGTGGCTTAAAATATGATCGAGACAGTTCTTATTTCTTAGATTATAAAACTTGGAACTGCTGTCCTATATTTTTATAATTTTGTCTCACTGACTCCCGAAGGTAACGATTAAACAGCATTGAGAGTGAAAATATTTCTTACATTTGTGGAGATTACGGAAATATTGGTGTTTATCAGTCATTCAGCAAAATCTCTCATAATATACCTAGAGAGTATGTCTAGTAATGAATGCCGTGTCGAACTGTTGAAAATTTCCTTGCTTTTTCAGTTTTTTTTATTATTTCTTTTTTGGTTTAAATTAAAATGAGTGTTGTCGTTTAGATGCAGTTATTTGTGAAAAAGCTTCTTAAATATCTATCATTGCAGCATTCACAAATGTACACCACGACACTAACAATGTTTTTTTTATTTATCTAGTAATAAAAAGAAAACATAGGTAATTGCAAAAATTCATATAAATAAATTTTATTATGTTGATAATTGAATTGAATCATATGTTTTATGAAATTAAATTATTAAAATAATTTCAACATGCACAAGCTTTAATTTTTTCTATGTAACGAATAGTTACTTTTAACACATATTAGGTGTGACTGGAGCGATAGTCGCGTGTTTGATTCCTACTCAGGGAAATAAATTAGTTTCGCTCTGGTAAGACGATAAGTTTCTCACTACGAATAGGTTCCCTATGCCTACACTGTTATGCATATTTAGCGTGGAGTTAAGAAAATATATTATGTTATTTCAATGTGCCCAGAAATAAGTTGTTTGCTTTCTAATAATTAATTATTTATTTATTGAATATGACAGGCCGAGTTCCGCCCTCAGTCAGTCCATATCGGCATCAAGCGGCAGCATCAGCAGCATCTCCGCCGCCAGCTCTCTCGGCTCGGGCCGGGGCCGACCGCTCGCCGCCCGCACATGTATGTACAGGACTATCGACGAGTCGTGGTCGCCCTAAAGATAACTGTTGATAGCTGTATAAATTTGATTTTAGGATTTTTTGTTACTTTTGACTATTTCAATCCCGAGTGAACAATGCCATTGAGGCCAGTCGTGGCGCAGCGGCACGAAATGTGACTGTAAAATCAACTGGTTGTGGGTTCGAGCCCCACTCGAGGAGATGAAATATTTACTTAAATTTATATATCCATTTCTTCGCTCTGGTGTCGAGGCTAAGCGGCGTTGAGTTCTGCCACTCAACACGCAACGCCTGCAGAATTCTGCAGAAAGTGGGGAACGGAGTGTCTTAACACTAGGTTCCCTCTGCCTACCCTGGCTGTGTGCGGGATACGGCGTGAATCTGATAAAAAAAACAATGCAAAGAAGTTAACTTCAGGAAAAGCTAACTTCAGGACAGCCACCACTGTACAAAGATAGACAGTAATGACTAGATATTAATTTTTTTAGTATTTTTATTAATGTACAAATTCGAAATATTCTTTATTCAAATACACTTTTGCTAGTACTTTTGAATCATCGAATGAACATATTGCTACCACCGGTAGGCAGTTCTGCTGAGAAGAACCGGCAAGTAACTCAACAGTTGCTCTTTAATATTCAATAGATAATATAATATGCCTTAATTATTAGTATACAATATTCTAGATTATGAATTTCATCTCGGACAGACATTTTATTGAATTAATAAATTATGGACTAGCACAAAATAATCTGTGATCGCAATCGGTAACCACTTTTTACTGCAAATATTGTTATGCACAAGTGTGGCTTTTAACTATAAAATATTGAAGTATAATAAAAAGCTATATTTTTATAAAATACTACCTTAGTTTGTCCCATATTTATTAATGTTCATATTACAGGTTCTCTCATCAGTCAGGGGCGGCCAATATCGTCCGCAGTCGCCGCGCGGCCCGCTGCCCGCTCCGCCTCGCTCCCGGCAGGTGACAGTGTCGTCTCCCGGTTCACCCACTAGCAGCTCAGGTACTTATAAATAGCATTATATACTCAATTAAATTATTGTATGACGTTGTGTTTGAACGGTGAAGCGTGAAGAAACCTTTATCGTGCCCCTTCTAGTTAAGAAACATTGCGTTTTGAGTTGCGGAACGCTCGTCGGATTTGAACCCATAGCCGTCGTGTTTACAGTCAAATAATAACTTGTCATTTAGAATACATCGAATATATAACATTGTATACATGTACCATATATTATAAGAATTTTTAAACGTATAAAATAATTACAATTTAGCATTTTTATATTCCACAGAGAGCCACAGTCCTGCGGAAACAATAAAGCCTTGCGGGTCGGCATCATCCATCATACGGCAGCCGGAGCGCGCGAGCTCGCCACGCATGTCACCGCGGGCTTCCCCCCGCGCCTCGCCACGGGACTCCCCGCGTGGATCCCCGCGTGACATCGTCCCCGGCTCGAGGGACTTCTCACGCGCGTCCCCACGTGACATAACACCGGGCTCGCGGGAATCTCCGCGTGCGTCCCCGCGCGACGTCACGCCGCGCGGCACGCCAGGCTCGCGGGACTCCCCACGCGGCACGCCCGGTTCCGCCATCCCCGGCACGTCGGCCGGGCTGGCCGTCACGCTGAACACCGGCCCCGGAGGAGCCAGCGGCGCGCTCAGCCCGCGCTACACCAGCACCAACCCGTTCCTGCAGCAGTACGACGCGGAGGAGGAGGCCGAGGCGTGGCGCACCTCCGACATATTCTCATCTACCGCGCACACATAGTGCTCATAGCGAATTGAGATTTTCTAGTCAATTTTTTTGTATTGTATTGTATTGTATCGAATCGAAAGAGTGCTACGATACCGCTGTATATTATGTTGTTTGGCGAGCGTGGTGCGCGCTCGCGATCTTTGTTATATATAGAGCGTTGATGTATATTGTGAGAATGTTTAATGACCGCTCCGCGCCGGCGCTCCGCCCGTAGCCGTAGCTGACCGTATCGTGGTGTACATTGTATATAATTGAGTACGTGTGGGAACCCCCGGCGGGGACCCGGCGGCGGCCCGACGCGCTACACACATCATCCCACATATCAGAGGCTTGCGTGCACGTTCGACACGGTGTTAGACGTTACATGCGAAACATTCCATTCTTGATCATCACTACTATACAGGGTCGCTACTTGAGGTAGGGTTGTTAGGGGATCGTGGAACTTGTTAGAATATTATGTGAGGTCTATTTGAGAATTTGTTATAACGAGGCTATTCCAGTTAAGTCTTTTTGACTTACATATATTTGGAGCCGTAAATAGGCAAATTTCAATTATCCCCTAAGAGCTTCATCCCAAAATACCGTCCTGCTTCTTTAAGTCATCGAGCATGACTCCTGACTCTCATCAGTCAGTGTCGACGGTGGACACAAGTCAGTAGGTCGATTAGGGAGTATCGTTGAACAGACGGACGTTCTTGAGACTGAGGCCATATCAGCTCGCAAATCGATGGGCATCCGTCGTAGAACGAGCGATTACGTTAATATTACAATATTTTTTCAATTTAATTCCAAGCAATATCTGTTTGTTTACTTAATTATACCTCTAAATTGGTACATATATTAAACTATTAGATTTTAGTGAGGCTACGTATCGCTAATTCTATGAGGGAATGGTTTTTTTTTGAAAGTCGGTCGCATTCTCAAGATCAGAGCTATTATTTTCGAATTTCAACTTCTGAAACATAACCGGAGAACTGACACATAATATAACTACCGTTTACCAGAAAAGTTAGGCATACCGTGTATTCAATATAATTAATTATAAAATTATATTGCAAAAATATCTTTAGATATCACTGTTGGAGTGGCATATAATAAGTAAATATATTATATTAATATAATTCTTACAGGACATTTTAAATAAAAGCCCGTCGATCGCGCCGCTACGACGCAGGCTGTATGTTCATTCGTACATTGAAATTCGCAAATAATACCCCGGTTCTTATAACTAGCGTCTGCTAGACATATAAGAATGGTAGAAATCGACCAATGACAGCACTGATTAAAAGCTCACTGCCATGATTGGTCCATTTTATATAGAGTGTACTATAATAATTACCCTTGTTTATATGTCTGTCGGGGGCTGTTTAAATATAAAAGGGCTTTTGAGCAACACTTCAAGAGAAGTTTTGTTATAAATGTTTATTATGATAGCATTGCACAAAGAACACGACTGATATGGGACACAACATTTTTGATACTTTACCGTTTTACCTGTTTCTCGTTTGTGATAATTCTAGGACTTGTGTTTGGAACCTCGCCTTTTATATAAACTAAATGTTCGATCATGAATTCTTGTTCTACTGTACTACGCACGGCGCGCCGCCGCGTGCTTTATAAATACTAATCTTAACGTACTCTCTAAATAATAAAAGTTGGACTTTACTGTATTGACATGTTATTGTGCTTATATATTAATATGAAATTAATTAAACATAATAATAATTATATGGAAAAAAAGAGAATTTATTCGTAGTTAGTTAGATCGCAATTGTATGCGGACTTGAGTAGATTGTGGTAGAGAATTCATGCACGGATATTTCTTAACGATAAATCTTTTCTGAAGGTTGAAAATCGATGACAATATGATTTTAGAAATGAATTTATAAAATCTAATACATTTTAGAACGATGTCGTAATCAAATCGCTCGGACGTCCGCGAATGGAGCGAGCGTATCGCCTCGAAGTCATTCACATCCGGTATCAGTAAATACTAAATGTCATTCGTTCATCATTCAACGCCGATACTATTCGGTACGCTAGTTTCATTCGCCTTCATTCGAATGAAACTTTCGGATCGTATTATTGGAATACCAACGTATGATGAATCTGAAGCATATGGCTGCCACAACGACTTTTATATTTAAATGACGTTAAAATAGCATTTTACTATGCAAAGTTATTACTCGATATTTCAGAAGAATA